>NDGN011558723.1:0-14836 GCA_002564285.1 Tympanoctomys barrerae | reverse complement strand
TTTTTTTTTTTTTTTTTTTTTGCGGAACTGAGGATTGAACTCAGGCCCTTGCACTTGCCAGGGGAAGCACTTATTCTACTGAGCCATCTCCCTAGTCCAGACTATTCCTAAGAGTAAAAATGAGTGAGGACTTTTTGTTCTACCTTTACATTTGTGTTTAAAATGTTTTAATGGACCTATTCCATAATTCTTTAATGAACACTGCCAGTAGTATTTCTGATGTTTGAATGACATTTCTGTATGAAAGAAACATGTCATGTGTTGAGTTTCATGATGAGTTCCTCCTTGAGAAATCTCACTTGCCCTGTGTGTGTAGTTGAGGTTGTTCTAAGATGGCAGAGAAAAAGTCGAGGTAATGGAGCGATGCTGATGGTGCTCAGTGAGTTTGCGTGAAGGCAACTTGGGGTTCAGCCCTTCAGATGCTTGCTCATCACATACTGTGATCGGCTGTGTCTTCCGTGTAGTAATGCAGTTGGCTCTTCAGATATAAGTCTTAGCACAGCATACTGGACAGAGGAGAGCACTGGAGTTCCATAGGTGCCACCGGGGTGTAAACCGGCCAATTTACAGCACTCTAATGAATGTATTAATAACATGATAAAACTGAAGTGTGTGAACTATTCAGGTGGTGGTGCCTCATCAGCTTTTCCATGTTCAGGGCAATGTAAAGCTGTAACAGCTTTCATCAGAGCAGTACAGATTTGATATTGTGTTTTATATTAACTGTGACACAGTGGATGATGGCACTTCAGATGAGAAGGGAAATTCTGTCCCTGCTTGAAACATGGATTAACAAAGTCAATATTCTGCATAGAAGCTGTTTTCTTGGCTTTTCTTAGTTCTTTCTGATGCGGTTACCCTTCTCCTCTTCCTTTGCTACATTGACAGACACATAGTGAAAACTCCAACAGGTAAGTATAACACTCATTGTGCATTTGTTGTATGTCTTTACAACAAATTAATATTTTCCCTGGCTTTGGAATATCTCATCTGCTCGTGAGCTGGCGGTAGTGGCACTTACCTGCCTCAGTGGAGCACTGGGCCATTGTCAGCATTGTTCAGTGATGAGTGAGTAAGTACACAGGAAAAGGGGTGGGTAGGGCTAGGTGGCTCTGCAGGGTGTGCCTTGTGATAGTTGGCTGGTTGTTAAAATAGATGAAGATGAAGACCCCTGAGCCTGATCTCCATAGACTTTTTACCTTTAGTCTTTAGCCACAAGGACCAATTATACTTTATGAGTCTATTCCAAAGGAATGGGGTGGGGTTGCAGTTTAACCTGCAAAAATGATCCGTTCAGGATAGTCCATTTAAATTCAGTATTTGAACAGACATTAGTGGAAAATCTGTTGAGTGCTGAATTACCGTATGCTTAGCAGATTCTAATGCCATCTGAACACTTAGGAGAAATGCAGTCCTTTATAGTATAAGCAACCCTTGCATTCTACAGGTCAGCCGTGTGCATAGATACAGGTCTACAGAGATAGACCTAATTAGTCATGCTTTATTTTGAACTGGGAATCAAACTCAGGATCTCATACTTGCCAGACAGGGACTGTGCTGTTGAGCTATACCTCTGGCCCTTCAGTCATGCTTTTATCCAGAGTTGAATGCAGATACTTCTTCTTTCCACATATAGATGATATAGCCCAGAGAGAATGTCATTTCACTTACTTCAACTGGGAAGAAATCTAAAAATCCTATTCATTTGAGGTGTTACCATATTATAGAATTCTTTTCTAAACTAGAGCATTTAACAGAATCTCTTTAAACACAAGAAATGTATATCATAATTGGGCATAATAAAAATAACTCTTACCATGTAGTCTTTCTTTGTGTAAGGAAATCCTTAAAAAGTACATTAAAATTAATGAATGACAATGCCCCTTACATATTTGTGCATCTATTTAAATATGTATCTATTAAAATCTGTATTTATGTAATAAAATGTACAACACAGTAACTTACATATTTATAGAATTAAACTATCACCCAACATCATAATTTTTAATAGCTTGCAACATTAATTTTGAAAGAAAATAAATTATGACCGCATGTTAAATTACTGGCAGAATGGCGAGGCAGGCATCAAGATTAGGCTAAAAGCCACACAGCTAACGGCCATACCTGGAAGCACTCAGCTAGCAGCCATGCCTGGAACCACCCTGCCACATCAGTTGGAGAGCAAACACTGAAGGCTGCTCGGCCTCATGCTGCACAAGGAACTCAAACCTCGCTGCAGCTCTGACCATCCCTGTGGTTCCTGACTCTTCTGCCCAGTGCTTTTACATGATTGGTGGATCCTGAGTCATGTGCTCATTCCTAAGCTTCAGGGGAGGATGGCAAAGAAATAACTACATGTATCTACTTCTGTTGTAGGAGACTGGCTCTACAGCCAAAAAAAAAAAAAAAAGGCAAGTTAGTACAATAATTCTACAGCAAATTTGGGAGGGAGAAGTTAAAAATGTCATATTTTATTCTGATGCAAAACTTTTAAAGTAAAATTATATTAACTTTTTTCTAATGCATACGTTCAAGTTCCAGTGCAATTAGTTTATGTCTGTTTTTTTTAGTATCATGTCTTTTTATGATGCTGTTTACACCCATCTATAATTTCTGATTAGATAATAATGCAAATGAATGGACTTTGTCACTGTTTTAATGTGAAAGATTGCTGATAAATTGTCATTATTAAAAATATGAACATGTCTGCATATGAAGCTTTGCATCTGAATTTTGAATTTGAGGCTAACAGAACCTAAAGGGAAATTTCAGTCTAGTTTTGATTTTAGAAGACTTGCTCTTCCCTGTGAAATTCTGGTGTCCTCATGTTTTCCTTGGACATAGGTTTGTTGCTTGTCTAGTGCATCAGGGAGCTTACAGGGTAATGGAGCACATAGAAGAGGGTATCTAGCCTGATGGTGGTGTTAACAGTCTGAAAAATTGATGTGTATAGAATTATTTGAAAACCCATGATAGCCTATTTTAGGAACTAATGACCAAAACCGCTCATTTGTACATGTGTTAGTTCTCAGCGTTTAGAATAATATACGTGGCTTAGACTCAGTTTGGAAACTTTGTTGATAGCATCTCTGACTCTGAAATATGGGGTCACTTGACGTGGTATAGTTGCTGCCTTGTTTTATTTTTACCTGTAAAGTTATGCTCAATTGTAGTTCTCTTCTTACATGGTTACTTGCATGGCGTGATGCAAAGCGTTCTTTAGCATTGAAGTTTCCTTATATAACATTCCTTCTGTTGTGCCTCCCATTGATAATTCCATTTCTGTTCACTTGAGGCCCACCAGAGAGCTGTTTGTAGCTCCATGTGTTCTCTAGAATGAGATCTTTCAAAATGTAAGAAGTCAGTGCAGGAAGTCAGTGCACTGGGCAATTTACCATGTCTCTAGAAGTCAGTGTTCCCAGCGCTTGGGAGGCTGCAAACAGGAGAATCTCTACGAGCTTGATCTGTGTAATGAGACCCTATGGGCCCTGTTCTAAATACATTTTGAAAGAAGTTAGTATTCCTTGTGATGTCCTTTCATTGTGAATATACAACTATTTTACATGTGTAAGCAGTTATAAAGATTACCCTACAGAATGGAGGAAAGGAGATTATTGTTGCAATCCAGTGAAGGTCACACAGAAGAGTGCAGATATGTAGAGTCAAGCATAACAGATTGCATTTAAAATTAATAATTCAATCCTGATATTACTGCCAGAAGCGAAACTGTGTATAATTTTGCAGGGCATGGTGGTGGGTATATTTTATATTTTAAAATATGTGTATACACTGGCACCACCGTCTGTGCCAGCCCCACCCCTGGGCGCGCTGAGCAGGCCACAGCGTCCAGGTATGCTGATGCACGCCTGTAATCCCAGCACTGGGGAGCTGAAAACAGAAGGATCACTATGAGTCTGAGCTGCATAGTGAGACCCTGTACCAAATACATAAAAAAGGGGGCGGGGAATTGTGAACATGTCACTTTGAAAGGAAGAAGCCTTGGATCTTCTTAAACAACTTTTGCTCCAGCCCAGCTAACATTGTCTGGAGGCACGCTAAAATTCCATGTTTACCAGTAGGAAGGTAAATACCCTAATATTATCAGGGCTTATCTCTCAGTATAGTATTGCTTATGATGCTATTCTTCTTCCTTTTGTTCATCTTTATTCTCCAAAATTTCTACAACCTTATTCTTTATGTTTTGAAGAAGGAAAGTCTGTAAGTATTTGCTTTGTTGGTGGTATTCTAGGTGATTAGCATGATTTGAAGAAACCTACTTTTCTCTAGGGCATTTCTCTTCATAATAACAGTTCAGGGTTCTTTTTTGTTGTTGTTTTTGTTTTTGGTACCAGGAATAGAACTCAGGACCTTGGGCTTACCAGGCAGGCGATTATGCCCCTGAGCTATCTCCCGAGGTTCCTTAAGAATGCAAATTGGCATATCACTTGCAGCAGAGCACTGATCATGTCAGCAGAGCGACCTGGTGATTCAAGTAGCATAGTTCAGGTCATTGGAAGATGGCAGAATAGTGGAGGGTCTTGGTGCTCCTGGGATAAGTAGGTGATATCAGGGTAGTTATTTAACCCTCTCCTCTGAGGTCCTTCATCTGTAAAATGAAGCTTTTTTTTTTTTTTTTTTTTTTTCAGTACCAGAGATTGAACTCAGGACCCTGCCCTTGCCAGCAAGCACTTACTCTATTGAGTTATCTCCCTGGCCCTGTAAAATGGGAACTATTGATAGCTCTCATATTTATCATGAAATTATGTGTGCACAGGCCTGAGATATGAAAGGTGAAAGACGCAAGCTCAATGAAAGTTAATTTTTCTCAAAAAGAGGGTGAAAATTATTGTAGCTCATTTTTACACCCTCCGATAGACATTTTTTGAATGTGGAATAATACGTGGCCTGTTGTTAAGTAAATAATTGTGGTCAGGCAAGGTGGTACACACCTGTAATTCTAGCACTTTGGATGCTCTGGCAGGAGTATTGCTAAGGTTAAGCCAGGCCTGGCCAGTTTAGTGTATAAGCAAATCCTTTTTTTGGTTTTTTAATTTTTTTATTTTTAGGTAAAGTCTAGTCTACAGGGAGTTTAGGGTCTCACTGCTAGATCAGTAGTGATCTAGCACTACTAGGTAGCAGTCCACCTATTTATAGCCTCCCAAGAGCTGGGATTACAGGCATACACCATCACATCCAGTCTCAATCGCCCTCTCAGTGTACTCCAGGGGCAGGGCCACCATGGCAGGCCCAGGAGATCAGGGATGGATTCCCTGGCCCCTGTGCCAGCTTACAGACACTTTAATCAGCTGAACTACTTGGCCAGCCCTTAAATCCTTGTTTTTAAATACTGCATTACTTAGGGTTTTTTTTTTTTCATGCTTTTCATTGATCATTTGCATTTCAAGAAAGCCTCTCTTTTCCTTTTTTCTCTCTGCATTTATCTTATATTAAAGTTTCATTTTCTAAGCATTTTCAGTAGTAGAGGTGTAGCTGCATTACTCTAAACTTCATGACTGAAAGGAGTGAACACTCATTCAGTGACGACAATGTAGACATTGTCCATCAGATGATATATATATATTACAAGGCAACTTCAGCGTAGCATTTGAAACCATTTGCCATTTTGTTAATAATGTGAGTCTAAAAGTCAGGACATCATTTGAGACAGAATGTGTGCAGAGAATATTATTTGACTTTATATTATTACTGTCATCACTTTACCCTTTATTCTGAGTGGTTTTAACTTTTGTAAATTGGGAAGAGTTGGAAGGCAAATAACAAAATGATATTAAATCTGAAATCTTTCAACTTGGAGAACTGGTCATGATGATAAATACTTCAAACTCAGCAATCTGGGAGGCTAAGGCACGAGGAAGAATTTAACAAATTCAGGCCCACCCTGGGCAACTTCATGACCTAGCAAGATCCTATCTCAAAATGTAAGAAAAAAGGATTGGTTGTGTAGCTCAATGTAAAGGCTCTTAGTTCAGAACATAATCTCAAAGATCCACAAAAGAATTTCAGGAGCAAATTGTTACATATAAACAACTGAATCAACATTTATATGTGCTTGTTTATGTGAATCTAAGAATGTTTTATACTTCCTTTTTTGTGCTATTTGTTAAAGAACAGTATGCAAAATATAAAAACAGTATACCCCAGTCAACTTTAATAGTCACTAGTATTTGTCACACCTGTTTATTCTTTTTAAAATCATTAGAAATGCAAGATTATATGTAATATACAAAATTATAAATAAGTGACTTTGCAAAGTCTTTGAAATATATTGAAAATAAATCATTGTTTTGTTAAAGGTAGGAAATGAATAGATGAAATGGCATTTGTTTTGTGATTTATATCTTGGGAATTTAAAGATGATTTAGTAAAACATTGCAAGCTATGAGTAGTGAACTTTTGGCTTTGTAAGCATGGGAATTTCCTTTTTTAAAACTTTATCAGAAAGAATGGTCTTTCATGTGACTCTCAGATATGAGCAATGCATTTCGAGGTGATGTTCAGAACAATGCAGAAATAGTAAGAGTGGGATCCAAGCATGCGTTTTAAATTATTACAGTGGTTTGCTTTCATTCTGTGTAGTTTGAGCCTAGTTGATCATTGTTGTATTGAAGTAACAACTGTCAGTTCTCAGCTTACTGTTCCCTGTCCGTATTACTGTTCAGAACTCAAGTTGATTAGACGTTGTTTTTTAAGGCTCATGTAAATAACTTTATTGAGCTATTCATGTATAATATAAAGTGCACAATTCAGAAGGTTTTAATACATTCACATGGATGTAGTAAGTTTGTATTTATACTATTTCTGATGATGTTTCTTCTTCTTGCAATTAACAAAAAACATTTTTTGCCACATTAATACAATTCGTGAAATGACCGTTCACTAAGTATGAAGCTCAGGTTCTAAAAGAAAGCACGCCAGCTGTTCACAAGCTATCAGTCCTTCCTTTGGCTTCCTTAGTGTTCGAGGTTACTTTGAAATCTGCCACTTGGAAGTGTGGGGCAGGGATTGACACAGTAGCTTTTAGAGTGGGATCTCTGTACTGGGGCATATGGACAGGAGAAGCAGAGGCCTATCAGAGGCTGGCTGTTCACTGTGGAGTGTGTAGCATCACCCCTGACCAAAAATGGTCCCACACAATTGAGATGTTCCTTACAGGACAGAACTGCCTTTGGTTGAGAGCCCCACAGTATTACAGGGTAGAGCACCTTAAACATAAACTCTAGCACTGTATGTGATTCATAGACTTCGGAGGAGTTACTGAACAAGTTGTTTTCATGGTGCAGGGGGATCCAGGGCCATGCATGTGCTAGCCCAGTGCTCTTGTGTTTATATATATATAGTCCTGTTTTTTTGTTTATATATATGGTCCTGTTTTGTTCTGCATTGTTTTGTTTTTAACAAAAGGGTGAACAATCATTTCTCACATTCCGTAGCTTTTTATAGTGGCTTACAGTTAGATATATGGCAACTGCTATTTCAATGATACATTTCTGTATTTTCTTTCCTATAAAGGGCTTCACTATATTATATAATATTTTAACCTTTCCTTTAAAAATCTCATGATACTTGCTTCTGGCTAACAAAAATTCCTTTTGAATTTGGGAGATTCTGCTTGTTTGCTGACCCTGTCTTCTACATCCCCCACAAGAAAGAAAGAAAAATCCTCATCTCTTAAATTACTCAAGGCCCCGAGGCAGTTTGCCCAAAAGAGACACTCAGTTTGATTTTCTCTCTTGTGAAGCGCTGTTTTCCGCCCGCTTCAGGCTCTTGTGGCGGCTTTGCAGTGAGGAGGCTGGCGCAGCTCTGACATCATGCCCAGAGTCCATCCGTGAGAGAATCGATTTCAAGAGGAGATTTATTCATAATATAGTACCCCCCCAAAAAAAACCCTTAGAATCAATAACAATCACAAAGCCTTCCTATAGTTTCAAAGTCAGAACTTTTGGGCTGCAAATATGAATTCTGCTGGTTAAGTTATAACATGGCAGTGCTCGGTAAAGCCATTAGGAGTGAGTCTTGTTTTCCCACCCCAGGAAAGCATGACGATAGCCCCTCCCGCACAGAGTTATGGAAGGATTAAATGAACAAATCTGTTAAAAAATGTCAGAAAACTACCTGCATCTGTTAAGTGTTCAGTGTGTAACTCATTTTCACTTTTACATTCTCTGTCCCAATGAGAAGGTTCCTAATACATTCTCATTTTCGAGCCAGTTTTAATTTGTGCATTTTATTCTTTATTTCTATCATGGAAAAAAATCCAAATGGGGCAATCCCTGCCATGTATGTTGGTCATGTACAGGGTTTGTGATCAGTTTTAACCTTTCTGAGAATTTTCTTTGTAAAAGGTAACAGATCATGTTTTGCAAATGAGTTCCTTTTATAAATGAGGAACAATACAAAACTCCCTCTCACTAAATAAGCTTAAATTGCAGTTTATTACACTTTTTACTTGACAAAAATATAGATTATCGTCCATTTTATTTGAAAGAGGTATAGCGACACCTTGGCTCACAAATGCTTTTGTTTGCAAATAATTTGGTTCACAAACAGAAATGTTAGGCAAAATTTTGTTTTTATTTGCAGACTGCATTGGGTTGGGAACATGACCACAACCACCTTTCCTAATTGACACAAATGTAGCCATCTTTCCATTCTTGTGGAATAAATTCAGTTCATGGACCAAGGTACATTGTAGTCTTGACTTTGACAGGTCAATACAAAGTCAGTCCTGTACCCTCTGTGTATGCTTTAACAATATTTCTTATGTGGCTGCAACACAGAAAGAGCACCTGTGAGGATGTGGCTATAAGCAATCCAGCTCCCTTCACCTGTTAGCAAGATGTTTCTCTGAGAAGTATCCCAACTGACAGCATCGCAGAAGAAGCACAGCCCTAATCAGTTCAAGGAATAAGAAATCAGTTCCTCTGGATTTAGGCTGAGATCTAAAATGGCAAGCTTATGTAGCTACTTTGTGCTTGTGATCATTTGAGACCCGACTCTGTTATCATATACATGTGCTGCTGTAAGGTTCTACCTTTATGGAAAAACAAGATAAAGAATGAATCAAAAGAAAGGACCTCACACAAACACATCTGCTTTGTGTGAATGGTACAGCTTGACTCAAACTCAACACAACGATGACAGGATGAGTGCTGTTTGTCCTCATCACCTAGCTCCTCCAGTTGGTAGCTCTTGGCTTGGGTTTCATGGATACCTCCTGACAGCCAAGCCCTACACATGGCTTACTCTTGAAATGTTTTAACAAGTTAGGACTCTCTGGAGAAAAATGCAGTCAAACATTTGCATACACTTTTCAGGATGTTACAGTTTCTCCAAAGCCAGACTCAGGAGCTGGTGACCAAGCTGGCTTACTGAGAATGGAGACTGCAGGTGTGCCATGTGTGACACTCCTGCCTCAACTGTCCCCTGCACTAAGATGCTTGATCCTTCTCTTTTACTTTCACTTTGTTTACCTGCCTGATATTTGAGAGCACCAAAGACAAAGAGATGCCTTAAAGATACTGTATGTGTCTCTTCTCTCTCTTTATTCTTTGTTTCAAAATAGAGATTTTTCTAGACAGATAAGCAATATGAACTGACCTACTAGGAACCAAACTTCTAAAACTAATGTAATAGAAGACATTATTTCCTTGCTGAACATTTGATATATGCCAAATATTTTTTACACATTCTCTCTCTTAAACTTACCACTGCAGCAACTGCTAAGAAGGTAGTATCCATCATCCCATTTAGAAATAGAAATCTGAGATCCAAAGCACTGTATTAACTTGCCAAAGATTTGAACTCAGATGGACTTGAAATTCCAGCCAGATGTTTAACAGTTCTGACCTGCTTCTGTCTGTCTTACTCTTCCAGTGGGCCATATTCCTAGCTTGTGTCCAAGCTGGTAAACACTAGGTATCATACAGCTGCATTTAACATTTGTAATAACATCTTGGTGGTAAGGCATTTCCAAGCCTTTTACTGTATATACTATATTAAAGTTAGGCTTGGTGCAAGCCAAGAAGACAGATGATTTGTTGGCAGCATGTATTTCATATGTAAGTTGTGTCCCAGTATTTTCATGATCTCTCTTGTCTGGCTGCAGAACCCTTTTATGTGTGCTCTTCCCATCCACGTCAGCCTGACAGATACTTTGAAAATGTCCATCACATTATGTCATTTCTCTGTTAAATAACTTTCAAAGGTTTCATCTAAGTAGCAAAGCAGAAAACATTTATTCCAGGGGCTTGCAAAGACCCACACCACCCAACCCTGTCTGCCTCTCTCAGGACACTCATTGACTTGGCCCCTGCAGCAGCTCTGCCAACTTGGCTGTTGACCTGGTTCTTCCTGCTCCAGTGTGCTGTGCTCCCACCTCAGACTACAATTGTTTCTTCTGGCCTTCACCATAGCCAGCTGGTTATCATGATTTAGGTTAGGGATAGGGTTTAGCAGAGGCTTTGTGTTCTTTGTTGCATTGCCCTTATGTATGGGATTCTTATTTCTTTTTTTTATTTCATCGCCTCATGCTTGTCTCTCCTTCCTCAACTTAAGTATGATTTTTATGGGAGCAAGGGCTTTGATTTAGTGACTGTTCATGCGTTGCTATGTGAATACTAGAAAAGTATTCACCTAATACTGATTGAATGGATAAATGATGCTTGAAATAGTTGAAGCATGCCTGTACCTAAATTCTCCCTTGAGCTGCCACTGTTATGGGCAGGGTTAATTCCAACCTGGAATTTCATCCTCACATAATCTATAAAGCATGTCTTAGGAATTGCCCCAGACAATGCAATTTCTCAGAAACCATAAGGACCCTTTGGTCTCATGATATGGGCTCTGAAGTCTGTGTTGTTTTGAGGCAGCTGCTTTTTGCCAGTTTGTAGCTGGTGTGGACTTGACCTTCAAACCAGCGGCATTCAGCTCTTGTCTCAACTGGGGGCTTGCCCACTGACCTTTTGCTTAGGCCCAAGGCAATGTTTTCATCTCTGACAAACTCCACCACTGCCAGTTTCTTGAGTGTCAGTTCTTATGAAAAGGAGCTGTGCTCTCAGCCTGTAATCATCGCTAATACCCGATCAACTGTGAACAATGGGTGCATTTGAGGGGGAATACTAAGACAAAAAGACCTCTGCAATTCCGAGGCAGCACTAAACTGGGGCACATGAAAAGTTCTAGCACGTGGGATGCTGCCCTTACAGCTCCCATGGGGGGCGGGGGGCCTGGCTGGTTCCTACAATGGTCTATTATAAGGGCACCACTGAACCACGTAATCGCAGCCCTTTACAAAACCGAGAAAATGTGTCAGATACTATACAAAGTTAACTGGGTTCAAATATTAGACTGGAAATTTCATAAAAAACAGGTACCTCTTAACCTGATGAAATATTTCAAGAAAAATAATGAAACAAGGAAAAATTTACCACTGTATGTCAACTTCTTGAGTCATTGGTTGTTTGCAAAACTTTCAGCTTAGAAATTTCTACCTGAATGTTTTTATTTATCCAGGTCTATCAGGCTTTTTGTTTAGATTTTTATGACAAAAAATAGTACAGTAGTTCATTGTATGTTATAATATATATAGAAAAGAATAAAGTATTAGTTGCCTATATTGTTGTCATCCAGAGATAGTCATTGTTAATGATTTATTAGTTTTGTTCTTTTCTTTGCATGTATATAAATCACATGTTAAAGTTGATTTAGGAAAGTAGGATATACAGTGTTTTTAACCTGCTCTATACTTCTACTTAGGTTGAATTTTGTCTTTAAATATTTTATAAAATTAAGATGTTTATGTCTACCTGTGTTCAATGCATACATACAGCAACTCTCAGCTGGAGACACTTTTATTCCCCGGGAGGCATTTGGCAAGGATTGCAGAGATCTGTGGCCATCTCCAAGAAGTTGCTGGGCTACTGTCATCTAATAGGGAGAGACTAGAGATTAGCCTAAATGGTGTACATGTCAGCCTTTGCCACAAAGAATTACCTGATTCCAGTGTAGTGCTCAGTTTAAGAAGCCTGAACTATCGCTACCTCCTAGGTGATTTAATCCATTGCCTGCTACAGGTTTATTTCCGGCTCTTTTGTTATTGGAAACTAATGGGCTACGTATTGTGACACACAACTATGATCCAGAATTCTGGAAGGCTGAGGCAGGGATCACAGGTTCAGGTCCAGCCTGAGCAACTTAAAAACTTAATGAAGCCCTGTCTCAAAGTACAAAAGAGCTGAGAATATAGCTCAAAGATAAGACTGTTGGCTCAATCCCAATAGAGAAAGAAAAAAAAAATGACAGAAAGGATTGAATGGATTTTAGTCTTTTGAGATCATAAGTTGGTCTCAGAATGTAGACTGAATGGGCATGGCTGTGTCTCAGTAGACTTTTCTTGAAGAGGTAGGTGGCATGTCCTAGAATGAAAGTATCCCTGCTTCTCTTTATGTATCATTCTCTCATGGCCATGCTTGTGCCTAAATCTTGGCTCCCAGATCTGATGATCTCCTTAGGAAAAGTTCTTGACTGTGTGTGTGTGTGTGTGTGTGTGTGTGTGTGTGTGTGTTATAAAAGTTTATGTCAATTTGTCTTATATGTTAAAGTTCTATATTTGATTTCCTCAGATGAGATTGTTGATTTCATGTGGATTGATTTCTTTCTTTTTCTTCTTTTGTATTTTAGGGAATTGTCTACAGGGTGTTCAGGGTCTCACTACTAGATTGGACTCATAGTGATCCGCCTGTTTACAGCCTCCCAAGAGCTGGGATTACAGGTGTACATCACCACTCCCAGTCTCAGTTGCTGGCTCGGTGTGCTCCAGGGGCGGGGCTGGCATAGCAGGCCTGGGGATCGAACCCCTGACCCCTGTACCTGCTTGCAGGAGCTTAATCCACTGAGCTATTTGAGTGGCCCTTGGATTTCTAAACATACATAATGCCATTTCCATTCCCATCAGATTTGAAACACTGTACTTCCAGTACCCTACAAAGGGATGGGGACATTTACAAATTTAAATGCCCTCAGGATTCAGGCAAATTAATGAATGAAGGAGGCCAGTTAAAATAGTGTAGTGGGAAAGTGACAGGATATAAAGTAAGTATCTCATCACACTGGGAAGCCACTTCTCAACTCTGCCCAGTTGCTGGCCTGCTGGGGTATAAGTCAGTATTGCTAGATGGTATGACTTACACTGAAAAATGAGAAATCTCAATTTCAGTGTAAACTCTCCCTGGTTTTTATTGGTTAATTTTTCAATTTTCATATTTCATTAGTACACATTAGCAGTAGATAATGGTTACATTCCTCATGGGGAGTTCCTGACTGAAGGGAACAAACATAGAAACAGATAGAAAAGCCAGGCAATTTTCAGTCAAATGAAAGAAAAATTATGATGGCTTGGGTCAAGTGTAATAGGAGAAATGATCATTAGTCAAAATCTATACATATTTCTGAGAGTGGAACCAATTCTTCCTGATAGATTAGATATAGGATATGAGAGAAATAAGGAGTCAGAGATGATGAAGAGTTTTGAAATGAGCAGGTAGATTAAACCATACAAGGGCTGATTTTAACCTACAAATGAATGCAAACAATTTCATGTTTTAGTCTGATAAAAAACAGAGTTTTCTGCTGTTGAGATGGAAAAGGCTGTGGGAGAAGTTGATTAGGACAAGATGATGAACATAGTAAGTATGAAGTTTCTACAGTCCTCCCGATAGTACTGCTGACTTGGCAGGTGGAAGTGAGCTGGGGTTCAGATAAGCCTAGCCTGGGAATTTTATATGCATTGTCTTGGATCATCAGTGCTGTGAGTTTAGATAGATAAAATCAAACCCTGAGCTTCCATATGCCCTGATATGTAAAAAAAAGAATGGGGGGAACTAGCAGGAGAACACTGAGAAGAAGTGATGGAAGAGGCAAGAGCAGCATGTAGTGAGGACAGTGTGAGTTGGATCCTAAGTAAAGAACTTAGAGTGAGAACTTCTTTGGTGTTCCTGTAACACGTGAAGCTTATTCCCACCAGAATGTGTTGGCAATCAGCTGGAATGCTGCTGTACTCAGCCAGCCTGGCTTTTCTCACCTACTTCAGCTCTGTGCTTAAAGATTACCTTCGCTGCAAGGCCCTCCCCTGAACCTGTGAAGATTCACTCCGTTGCTGGGCATCTAGCGGATGTGCAAGCAGTGTATGGCAGTATTTCCTCAATGAATGGTGACTCGATGCTACAGAGCAGAAGTCCATCAGATCATATGAAAGCTTTGCTTCTCAGGATGTAGTGCATTCCCTAGGCCAACTGGGTTGATAATCCCAAAAATCTCGCTTGAAATGCAGGATCCTGGGATCTATCTTGACCTGTGGAACCACACTCCACATTTAACAAGGTCTTCAGGTGATTTGCATGAATGCTGATTTGCACCCAATCCTATATATTTCTCTGTGTATACCAAGAGAAGATGATTGGATATATTTTTCAATGGCAACCCCTCACAATAAAAAAAGAAGGAAAATTAAAATTGTCATATCAGTTCTCTTCAAGAAATGTTTCAGAGTTCAACCAGATGTTGGCATTGTAGGGCCGGCCTGATAGCTCAGCAGACTAAAGCAACTGCTTAGGCAAAGGGCAGCAGCCGGAGCTGAACTGCAAGTATGCCAGGCCCCATCCCCGCAGGGTGTGCTGAGATAGCAGTGGAGACTAGGTGTGGTGACCATGTGCCTGTAATCCCAGCCCTTGGGAGGCTGAACACCGGAGAATCACTACGAGTCCATTCTACATAGTGAGACCCTGTAAACCCTATCCTAAATACAGAAAAAAAAAAAAAA
>NDGN011558719.1:8126-23661 GCA_002564285.1 Tympanoctomys barrerae | reverse complement strand
CCCCCCCCCCTTTTTTTTCTTTTTGGAAAAGGATCTTGCTATACAGTTCAGGCTGGCCTTGAGCTTACTTTGTAACCCAGGCTGGTCTCAAACTTGCAATGAGCCTCCTGCCTCAGCTTCCCAGGTGCTTGAAATATCATGTAATGATTTCCCCAGTCAAACTGGGCTCAGATCTTGGCTTTGTTTCTTATGACCAAAAAGTACCTTTTGGCAGTTTACTAAATTTCTTTAGCTTTTTAAGTCGATTAAAATGCATAATAAAATCCAAGTGTAGAATAATTATGTGATTAAAAGAAAAAAAATGTTAAAGTGCCTTGTGTCATTCTTGGCACATAC
Source organism: Tympanoctomys barrerae (assembly GCA_002564285.1). Classification (NCBI taxonomy): domain Eukaryota; kingdom Metazoa; phylum Chordata; class Mammalia; order Rodentia; family Octodontidae; genus Tympanoctomys; species Tympanoctomys barrerae. The sequence goes on along the minus strand of NDGN011558719.1, from coordinate 23,325 downwards.
TAGGCCAAGAAGTGTATGCACTGCAAAGAAAACTTACATTTCACCTCAAAAAAGAAAAAGAGAAAAAAATTAAAAAATTTAAAAAAATTTTAAAAAGGAAAAAGAAAAAGAAATAATAAGAACTTGGCTTTGTTAAAGAGAGGACAAAGATGCAGCTGACTGATTAGAGCCAAGGTATGTGTAATGTGTTGTTTAGACAGATTCACATATATTTCCTGTAAGGTTTTCTTCTACCAGGTAATTTTGTTTTACAACTTGACTCTACATGCTTTCTACATATTCTTGACAAACTTATTTTCTTCTACTATTTATTGTTTAGATCCCAAAGTGCTTTTTGTTCTACTGTTTTTTAAAAGTATGTGGTATATTGTATATGCAGTAAAATTTAATTTTTCTGAAGTGTCTAGAATATTACATTAGAAGACATTTCTGTATTATGAAGTAATATAGAATGTTCTCTCCTGTCCCGTTGAAGTCAGTACCTCCTTGCTGTAGTTTAGATGTTAAATGTCCCTCCAGGGCTATGTGTTAAAGGCTTGATCCAGGGTGGCACTTAGGGAGGTGGTGGAACCTTTAGGAGGTGGGGACAAGTGGGAAGAAGTCTTTAGTTCTTGAGGGTATGCTCTCAAGGGTCTTGTGGGACTCAGTCTAGCTTTATTCCATCTGCTGCTTTGCTTCCTGACTTGTGAGAGCAGTTTACTCCTCCCTGTGCTTCTGCCATGAAGTAATTTTCTCGTGAAATATCTGAAACAGTGAGTACCCCTCCCCACAAAAAAAACCCCAAACCTTTTCTCTTTATTGCCCCAGATAGTTCATTAAATCAATGAGATGCTAATATGTTCCTGTGTACCCAACTCTGGCAGCCACTTTACGTAGCTCTTTAGCTTTTCACTTAGCATAATGCTTTAGAGTCAGTCATGGTCCTGCCTGTTTCCAACTTGTTCATTTTGTTGCTGAATATGGTTTCAATATCTGGATATATTGGATATATTCGCCTTTGGGTGTGTTTATATTTGCTTGTTGGGGTTACCATAAATAAAGCTATTGTATTAATTAGGCTTCTGTAGAGGAACTGATTTAATATAAAACACATGTCTGATAATACAAGGAACTTATTAGGTAGGCATACAGGACCAGAATTGGAAGGTGAGACAGTGGCTGCCTTATGAATCAAACAGAAGAACCCAAAATTGCTGTCTGTGCTCTGGAAATTCAGAGAATCTAGTAACAATCAAAGGCTGGAGGCTAAAAAGTCACTGTTGAATCACCAGTATAGTCTGTCAGAAGTGAAAGAGTTGGTGTTGAAAGGCTGAGGAGTCTGTGCTAAAAACCTGAAGGAACTGGAGACCAACATCCAAAGGCAGTGTGAAAGCCAAGCTCCTCCAAGAAAAACAAAATACTTTCTTCTTTGCTTTTTAGTTCTGCCCAAGCTACTAACCTATGGGTTGGTGTCATACACGTCTGAGGGAGTCTTCCCAGTCTAAGTCATCCACAGGAGCACCCAGAAGTTATTGATCTGCTAGGTGGTTCTTACTCAGGTCTACATATCAAAATTAATAATCACAGTTACTGTAAACATTCGTGAACATCTTTGTGTAAACATGTTTTTCTTTCTTTTGGACAGATACCTAGGAGTGAAACTGCCAGGTTGTATGGGAAATGTATATAAAATTGTCAAAATTCTAGAGTGGCAATAACATTACATTCCTACCAACGATATGTGAGAATTCCACTTCATAATGCTTTTGTCAGAACTCTGTTGTCAAGAGTTTTCAGTTTTATTTTACCATTGTAATAGGTATATATTCAGTTTATGATTTCAGTTCATATTTTACTAAGAGTAATGTTAAACATCTTTTCACGTGTTTGTTATTTATATCTCTGGTGATACGTTTGTTCAGGTTTTTTTCCCCTCCTGCCTTCCTTCCTCCTCCCAACATCTCATATCCCTTCATTCATATGTGTATGTGGATATATGCATATATTTGTACTATATGATGATCACGGGATACAGTGCATTTACACAGCACTTCACAACCCCCACCTTTAATTTCATGATGGTATGCTCCACCCTTCCTCTCCCCATCTCTTGGTTTCCCTCTCATTTGCAAAAGACCCATTTCACCATTTCCTATTGTCTTTTATTTGTCACTTTATATACAGTATTGGGATTTTTATGTAATACAAATCATGTGATACTTAAGCACGTTTGTCTGATTTACTTAACATGATGGTCTTATTTATCAGTGCTCAATTATACAAGTTCTTTCTATAACCTGAATACCATAGGCATATGACATTTGGCAAATATTTTCTTCCAAACTTATAAACTGATTTCTGTCTGTATCACCAAAAAAAAAAAAAGAAAGAAAAAAGAAACCTACTGTTGTATTTCTGTGTGTATTTCCTAATTTTTTTTTGCTCTGAATTCTAAGGAACCTTTGAAAATATTTGTTTCTGAGTATAATTTGTTCAAATACTAGAACTATATTATTCAAATTATTCAAAGTTGTACATATACAGACAACATTTATCAGTGTTTTTGTAATTTTCATATTCTAGTTCAGGTCTGCAGTGGCCTTCTGTTATTAAGGTGACAAAGTTTTAGCTGTAAAATGATCTGCTGACAACTTGTGAATTCAGTGGGGAATACTACAGAGAGCTGTGTAGAATTGACCTTTGTCATTTTGCATTGAAAGAAAGAAACCGTAGCTTATTTTAAAAATACATTATTGGTCCAGCGAGATAGCTCAGCGGTTTAAAGTGTCTGCTTAGGCAAGCTTAGGCAGGTGAAGGGACCACAGCTTGATCCTCGGCACCACATGCCATGCCAGCCCTGCCCTCAGGGCAGGCTGAGCTAGCCAATAAATAAATCAATAAATCAATAAATAAGCATTATCACACTTGTAGAGATTTGCTACTTAAAGAAAAAAGATATCCACTTACAAATTGGTTATAATGAACCAAGAGTCGATAAAGCTATATAGTGCCATTTGAGACTCATCCAGAGCTTAAAAGGCAGTCTCTAAGGTGATAGCATCTTATGGGTGAGAAATATGGTTCATTATTGATTCTTAAAAACTTACATATAAACTCAGTCTCATAGAGTGAGGTTGTTTACTGTTGTGAAAGACTTCGAGTGGTTTCATTTGGCTCTTAAAAAATTAGGAAATTCCTTTTTCAGAGTTCTGTGGTTTTTCTTAGAGGTCATTCATGTCCTTTGTTAGATTAATTCTTAAGTACTGTATTTAAATTTTTGAGGCTATCATGAATGATATTGTTTTACTGATTTCTTTGTCATTGAGTTCATTATTGGTGTACAGGGACGCTATCAATTTTTATGTGTTGATTTTCTGTCTTGCTACATTGCTGAATTTGGTTATTCTGGGAGTCATTTGGTGGAACTTTTTGGGCATTCTATATAAAAGACGATGTCATCTGTTAATAATAGTTTTACTTTCTTTGCTATGTGCATCCTTTTATTTCTTTCCCTTGCCTGATTGCTCTGGGTAATATTTTGATTACTATTGAGCAGATGTAGTGATAGTGGACATCCTTGGCTTGTGCCTGATTTTATTGTATTTTTCTGGTTTAGAGACAGGGTCTCACTGTAATTCAGGCAGGCCTTGAACTCACTGTGCAGCCTAAAGTGGCCTCTAATTTGTAGTGATCCTCCTACCTCAGCCATTGTAGTTTTGGGATTACAGTCAAGTACCTGGTTTTAGAAGGAAGGCTTTAAGATTTTCCCCCACTTAATAAGATGTTGGCAGTAAATTTGTCATAAATGACTTTGTCAAATTGAAATAAGGTCCTTCTCTTTGTTTGAGCCCATGAATGGATGTTAGGGATAGAAGAGGATATGATAGCATCAGAAAATGGAAACATATCCTCTATTCCTGGGTAGGCAGAACCTTTATTGGCAAAATAGATGTACTACCAAAATTGACATACAGACTTAGTGTAGTCCCAGTCAGAATACCAACAGCATTCCTCATAGAACTAAGGGGGAGAAATTCTTAATTTTATGTGGAACCAGAAAGCAGGAAGCACTATAACCCAGGATTTTAAGTTATATTACAAAGCTATGGTGATAAAGTACAGTATGGCATATTTAGCCACCTTGTCTTTGACAAAGCCAATAAGCATAAGGATAGCCTCTTTATCAAATGATGATGGAAAAACTAGTTCTACACATGCAGGAGATTCAATGTAGATCCATATCTGTCATCATGTATTAAAATAAAATTGCAGTGAGTCAAAGACCTAAATGTTAAAATAGAAATACTTAATCTGTGAAAGTATCTGTAGGTTAAACCTGAAGACTTTCTAAATAGAACTCCATTACATAAGAAATTATACTGTATTAAAAATCAACAGTTGCTAATGTATCAAATTTAAGAGCTTTTGCCAAGTAAAGGAAATAACAAATAGAGTGAAGAGGTAGACTACAGAATGGGGGAAAAATTGTCAGATATGTAAAGAACTCAAAAAACTAGATCCCCCAAAGTGAAAGTCCCAATTTTTAAAAAATGGGTAATTGCAATGAATAGACACTTCTCTGAAAAAGAAGTACAAGTGGCTAGTGAATACATGAAAAAATGTTCAACATCTCTTGTCATTAGAGAAATTCAAAATAAAACAGCACACTGAGATTCCATTTTGCTCCAGTAAAAATGACTGTCATCAAAAAATCAAATAATAGCAAATGCTAATGGAGCTATGAGGAAAAGGAATTTTTGTACACTGTTGGTGAAAATGCAAACTAGTAGCACAACCACCTTAGAAATCAATATGCAGAAACCTCAAAGAGCTAACACTAGAAATTCATGCAACCGAACTATTTTGCTTCTAAAAATCTTCTTGAGAGATTTAAATACATCATACTGCAGTGATACCTATGTTTATAGCAGCACAATTCACAGTACTATAGTACTGAATCCTGGGAGCTGCCTATATGTCCATTGAGAGATGAATGGATAAAGGAACTGTGGCATTTATATGCAATGGGGGACTGTGCCATAAAGGATAAATTTGAGTCATTTGTTGGAATATGGATGCACTTGAGACCTAATGTTAAGGTGAAATGATCACCCATGATTAAGTATTGTATGATTTCTCATATGGGAGAATAAAGTATAAATAATTTAAAGTGTAAAATAAAATCTGGGTAATAAGGGCTAGCAAGATAGTTTTTGGCAAGCGCAGGAACCAGGGTTCGATCCCTGGTCCCATGAGTCCAGGCATGGTGGCACACACCTGTAATCCTAGTGCTGGGGAGGCTGAAAACAGGAGGATCACTACAAGTCCAAGCTGTGGGGTTCTTGGCCCTGCACAGCATGCAGTACTGGGGATTGAACTCTGGGCCTTGTGGTTGCCAGGCAGGCACTTAGGCCATCCAGCTACTTCCCGAGCCCTTTTTTTAAATTTATGATAAAACATGACTTTGTGTATGAGCTGTGATCACGAAATAGCAGTAAATGTTTACATTTTTAAAACATTAAGGTAAAACAAAAAGAATGTGCTATATACTTGTATGATATTGTCTTTCCACTTTCAGGCTCTTTTTTGTCATAAGGTCTTTTATGGTCTGCCAGCTACATTTTTTTTTAATGTGTTTAGTACTGGGTCTACAGGGTCTTACTCCATAGCCTGGACTTGTAATGATTCTCCTGTTTTCAGCCTCCCAAGCACTAGGATTACAGGCACGTGCCATCATACACAGTCTTAATCCCCTCTCAGTGCAACCCAGGGTGGGGCCGCCAGCACAGCACTTTTGGGATCCAACCTCGGCCCCTCTGCTCTGCCCAAGCCAAAGCTGTAGTCCACTGAGGTATCAAGTCTGCCAGCTACATTCTTAAAACTCCTCTTTCACCAGGCTTCTCACCTCCAGTTGTGCTATAGTTCTTATAGTCTCTTAACTTGCCCTTTCCTGTAGTAGATCTTTTTCTTTTTGGGTACAAGGGATTGAACTCTGAATTTTGCACTTGCTGCTGAACTATATTCCCAGCTTACTCTTTGGCATTCTTTTTTTAATAAGGAAGGGGCTACAGAGTGTTCAGGGTCTCATTACTAGATCCAGCTTCTAGTGTTCCACCTGTTCACAGCCTCCCAAGAGCTGGAATACAGGCTCGAGCCACCACGCCCAGTTCTAATTGCTATCTCAGTGCGCCCAGGGGCGGGCCCCCAGAATCAAACCCCTGGCCCCTGTGCCTGTTTGCAGGCACTTTTGGCATTCTTAAGTAAAGGTTATTACAGTTGAAATTTTATATTCATTTGTTATTATTTGGAAAACGTAAAACGTAAGGTGTGCACAGTTAAGGACCATGACTGTTCATTCTTGACATTGTATCCTAAGAGTTTTGAATACTGCTTGATAAATTGTATGTGCTTACAAGTATTTGATTAGTTGTTTAGTTGTGTGGATTGATGAATGAATTATGGTTGTTCAACACAAATACAATGTGAGTTACAAATGCAAGCCACATTATTAAAGTTTTTAAAATAAAATTTTCTAGTAGCCCCATTTTTAAAAGGCTGAAAAGGTGAGATTAATTTTATTGTATTTCATTTAACTCAGTATTCCCAAAATATTCCAATATATGGTCATAAAAATTATTATGAAGACATTTCATATTCTTTGTTCTGTGCCAAGACTTAAAAATTTAGTTTTTAAATTTGGCATGGTCACATGGGCTTTTAATTCCCACACATGGGAGAGTAAGGCTAGAGGATTCCAAGTTGGAGCCCAATATGGACAATTTGGTACCTTAGGACTACTCTGCCACAAAATATAAAAGGGTTGGGGATATAGTTCAGTGTTAAGGTCTTGGATTTGATCCCCAATAAAACACACACGCTAATTTCAGTTTTTATTTTATACTTGTGTCTCAGTTCACATTAGTCCCATTTCTACTGTGCAGTAACCACTCATGGCTGATGACTACTCAAGTAGTCATTGGACAGCTCAAGTTTGTATGTTAAAGCATACTGAAACAAACATAAGCTATGGGTGACTAGCCATTCTTTGAGAGTGTTAATTCAGAGTTCAGATAAAAGTAGAAATCAAACTAATGAGAGGTATGCCATCACTATGTTAAAGAATTTGAAATGAATAATGAATACTTATAATTTGCCTTTCAGTATACTTTCCTGAAAGATTTGTATTTGAGGCTTACAAACAAAGCAGAAAACACGATTTCAGGAAGATCCTTCACATTTGGAGACTACAGTCATTCAGACTGAACTTGTTAGAACATTTTTGCTAGAAACAATTCCAGTTAGTAACAGTTATGAGTTGCATCCTTTTTCATATGCAAAAATGTAGGGGGAAAGTTCTTAACATGGGTGAAATGGGGAGATTTGAATAGAGCCACACCACTCAAGGAAAATGGGAATGGCAGTTGTAAAGGCCCTCCAAGTCTTCTTGAAGAGTGCAAGTGTGGTTGGAATGGAGCAATAGACAGGGACAGAGATAAATTAGAAAGATGTTGATGACTACATTGTGTAAAGCTTTGAGGAGGTCTTTGACATCCTGCTGAGTGAGATGGAAAATTATTATAGCCTAGAGCAGAATGATTTAATCCTTGTAACTGGATAACTTTGACTGCTGTGTTCAGCATAGTTTAGAAGTGGCAGGGGTGGAAGCAAGGAATTGAAGTCAAGCAGCTTTTAAAAGCTCCTGCAAATAATCCAGATAAGAGATGAAATAGTGGCATGAGGGGTGTGGGTGGGGAGGGGAAGGGTACTAAAAGGAAAAAAATAAAAAGATAAGTAATGTGTACCTACTCCCTAAGGTGAATGTAAACATCATAGTACTGATCAGAACGGGAGTTTTGACCTCCATTTCCGACCTTTGCCGGTTCACCCCTCCTTAGGCAACCTGGTGGTCCCCTGCTCCCAGGAGGTCACCATATTGATGCTGAACTTAATGCGGACACCCGATCGGCATAGCTCACTGCAGCCCAGAATTCCTGGACTCAAGTCATCCTCCCACCTCAGCCTCCTGAGTAGCTGGGACTACAGGCGCACGCCACCGCGCCTGGCCATACTACTAATAAAAAGAGAGAAAGTGGTGGCTTGAACCAGAGTTGAAAAATAATGAGATTCTGGATTTATTTTTAAGGTAGAGCTGACAAAATTTGCTGATGTATTCTTTATGGAATGTGAGGGCAATGAGTGAGATTTTCAAGTCTAAGCAACAGGTAGTTAGCATTTATAGAAATGTGGAAGGCTGCATGAGAAGTTTGGGGAGTCAAATCAGAAGTTAGTTTTGGATTGTTTTGAGATACATTAGACCTTCAAGAGAAAGTCAGAGAGGTCTGACCTATACAGGTCTGTAGAGGAGAGAAGGGGGCTGGAGTTATGTGTGTTACTATTACATATGGGTGTGAATGTATTACATGATGTGTGTTTCAATTTATTTTGTGATCCTTGCATCCCAGTTTTTTCAAAATTTACTTTTTTTTTTTTCCCTGAAATGTCTAATCTTTGATTTTAATGTTGGAGATTTTCCTCAACTGTCTGAGATTTGATTCTCTGTATCAATAGGATGTAAATAGAATTTAAGCAGCTAACTTTTAGAGTACAGCTGTCAGGGAAGAAAGAATTGAGTTGACTCATTATATATCATTTTTTGGTTTCTTCATATTTTTAAACCATTGCACATAGAAAAAGAAAGAGTAATGTAGATAATGTCTGTAATTCCCTAGTTCACCAGTAGTTAACATATTTCTGTCATTCTCTTCCTCCTCTACACATACACAAAACACATTCTCCTTCTCCTCCCTGTGCCTCCCTCTCTCTTCCTCTCTTCCCTGGGTCATTTTGATATAGCACCTCCAAATGATATAATGGAAATATATTGGAAATAATATTAAAACTCCCAACTTGCCAAATGTTAAATATGCTAAGTTTGTGTTCCCCAAAATTGAAGAATGAATTCTAAGGGATAGCAGAGGTTAGGAAAGGAAAATGTAACTGGGAGAGACAGCTCCTGAAAAACAAAAGGATGCCTGAATGGATTGCCAACAAGCCCACTTCTCAAAGAAAGCAAAATCATGAGGTGGGTACAGCACAGAATAAAATTGTGACCAACCAATAACATTACAGGTATAGTTGTTTAGATAATATTTATGTAATGCAGAAGCAGGTCTTATAACAAGCGTATATGGAAAGAACAAGAACTTGTTTTTTTGGAAAATATGAGTCAAGAGGTCCTGGTCACCCACCTGGATGACTGATGCCTATTTAGAATGTTGATTGTGGTGTATTATTTATCCTTCAGGAGGTATGTGGGTCTAGTCATTCCTCCCTTATGCTGAGGCCTAGCCTCCAGTGAATCCGCCTCCAGCCACATTACCTTCTGCAGTGACTCCTTTGAAGGCCTAACCTTGTCTGGCTGCCCATAATATTTTTACTGAACTTAGCTGTCTATAATAATTTGAGAGTAGGTTGTACTTACATATCTTTTTTTCGTTTATATTTAGTATATAATTTCCAAGGGCAAGGTTATTGTCTTAAATCATACAGTAGCTGTTGAATTCAGAAATTTTTGTATAATACCTTTTTCTGATTTACACTATTACTTGTTATATTAGTTGTTCTAGCAATATTTTTTATAATATATTTTTCTTTCAGTGTACAGTCCTGAATATTTATTGCACTTACTTGTTAACATTTCTTTAACTTCTTAAAATCTGGAGCAATTCTTTAGCTGCTTTTGTCTAGCCTAACATTCATAGTTTTTTTTTTTTTTTCAATGCTAGCGAGTTATTTATATAATATTCTTTATTTGGTCTGATTTTTTTTTAATTTATAGATTAAGGTTGTGCAACCTTGATAGAATACTACTAATGCAATGTAGTATACTTCTCAGGGTTTTCTATCGAAGATATAAATGCTGTCTGTCTCTAATTTGTGATCTTAGTTTCATTCATCCAGCCCAAAGCCCAAGGGATCATTTAGATTTTTCTCCTATATAGTAAGTAGTTTCTCCTTGAAACTAGAATGTAAGCCGTGTGAGAAGATATTTTAAGAACATGTAAAAATTCTATTCCTCATCAGACTTTCCTGTTTTTTTGATTCAGCAATCATTTATGACGTATGTTTCACTTCGTCTTTCTATAATGGTTACAAAATAGTTACTTTCCAGCACACTAAGCTCCTTCCACAATCATCAGCCAGCATTCTATTTTTGTAAAGTCCTTTTTTGGTCCTATTTAAAAAGATAGTGCACTTAACTATTTTTGCATTATTCAGTATGTTACAATCTATTACTCATTTATATATAGTGGCACCTCGCTCAGGTCACAAAATTTATTCCACAATTTTGGAAAAGATGGCATGTTTGTGTGGGAAAGATGGCATGTTTGTGTGGGGAAAGATGGCCACCGTTGTGTTTGTCAACTGATGTAGAATTTGGCAACAAAAACAAAATTTTGCCAAATGCTTTTCTTTGCAAACCAGATTTTTCCTTCAATAACTGTGTTCATAAACGAAGGTACCATTGTATTTTGATGATCAAATTGTCCCAGATTTGACTGTGAGGAACACTTTAGACTAGTTCCTTAGTGCCTGGCATAAGCCCCCTGACTGCTTTTTTTTTTTTCTTCAGGTTTTAGGGGTGAATCTAGGGCCTCCACACTCAGAAACATGCCAGCTCCTTTTAATTTTTAATTTTTTTTTATTTTTAAGACAAGTTCTTCCTAAGTCATAGGTTGCCTGGTCTGGGTTTGAACTTGTGATCTTATGCCTTTAGCCTTCGAGAGTACTAGGATTATAGGCATATGCCATCATTCCCCACTTGAGAATTTTTCAGGTTCATCTTACGACTTCACTGTTCCAGTCCTTAAATCAGCCATTTCTTTATGAGCTTTGGTTGCTTTGGAAAAGAATAGCATCAGATTAGAGTGAAGGTGACTCTTGTTACTCAGTATAAATTTTAAACTGTTTTACTCAGTTATTCCTGAAAGCCCTGAGTTTATGGATTCTATTAGTTAAACCAATTCAGATAGAGTAGATTTAGTCTTCTGTTCAAAGTTTATTTTGGCTGTTTTTAGGGCTGATATCTAGTCACATTGTTTCTTAATTTTAATCATGTATCTTTAATGATTTAGAGGAACTTGGAACTTTACATTACTGATTTTTAAATTCTTTCCATGTTTCTTTGACATAAATAAGCTTGCTGCTTGCCAGTCTACCTCTGACCTCCCAAACACATACTTCATTCATCTGTTTTCTGACATTTAAATTTGATTGAATTTTTTTGTTTTTGTCCTCTTACCTGTATTGTACTTTAATGTATTTTCTTGTCATTTAAGCAGGGTTTGGTAAGAAGTGAATATATTCTGTCTGCTATGTTTATCCATACATAGGTCCTACATGTTTTTAAAATGAACTCTTTGTCCTTTAACAAAAACATTTTTGTGTAACCTACGGAAAAATAGGAAACAAATGAAGGCAATTAGCTGTAATCAGATAATGTTTGAAGTAACTTTTTAATAAATATGAATGTACTTATTAAAATAGCTATATTATATTCCATGAAGGAGATAACCTATTAGATTCTTTGGGGGGGGGCAGATTCTTAATTGGACTTTCATTCTTTGAGGATTTTTTTTTTTTTCTCCAAATGCCTTCAGGGCAGGTTTGGCTGGCTTGAGTTGTGGGGATCGAACCANNNNAACCTGAGCCTGACTGCTTTGTTGAAGCAGTCACTTAAAGAACTGAGCTAAGGGGCAGGCCCCTGGACTTTCATTCTTTGAAATGGACCATCAGTGAATTTACCTTTGCTGTGTATGAGTGTGGTCAGGACATGGGGGTAAGCAGTAGGGCAAATATAGAAACTTGAGATGTTTTTAGAAATATCCTAGGGATTTTAAAGAATATGGTAGATGAGATTTTTGGTACTGTCTCTCATGGTTCAAGTTGAATAGGATGTAGTTTGTGGAAGTTCCGTTGAGAGAATATAAAACTTTGCCCTTATATTTTCTGAATATATAGAATGTGTCATAGACTTCAAGCCTGCCCTGTTTTCTGCCTCAATTTGACATTAGAGAACAGAAAAAGCTAAGAAAAGAGGGAAACTGAGAAGCAGGATCAAAGGAAGACTTAGAAGCCAAAGCATTTAGAAGTGTTTATAAAGATAGTTTGTAAAGGAATATAGAATTTGAAAGAACCAACTGTCTAAATAAAAAGTCAGTATTTGAGGGAAAATAGTATTTCAGAGTTTATATTTAGTCTCTTCCTAGTAAAAAAAGTTTTTAAAATACATGTATTTATTGGGTGTCTAACCTTCACATATCTTTAAATGCCGGTGTGGCAGAAATCAAAGGTAAAGTGGTTTTTTAAGGACTATCACAGGAAGCTTGAGGTTTTGTTTATTTGAGGGACTTAGAACTAATTAGACAAGATGATTGAATTTTTTATTGTTTCCAAATTTGCCCCTTGTCTGTTCGTTATAAGGTGCAAACTTTTCCATAATGATGCTAAGCAAAGCACCATCTCTGAAGGTATCACGTATATAAAAGGTAATAAATATCAAAATACTTTTTATTATCCTGTGTTGTTTAGGGAAGAAAGCTACAGTAGATGAATTTCATTATCAAAGTCTTAGGAATTTTGTTTGCTCATGGGTTGTCATTTTGATCAGCTAAATACTTTTGTTCTAGTTCCTTTCAGGTCACTAAAATAGACAAGAAATATGTGTGAACGAGTGATAGTGGAGGTAGACTTGTTATCGATCTGGTAGCTATGGTAGCAAAGAAAGGGGTTGACTTTTGTTAAGACCTTAATGAAATAACAGAACTAAGCAGTGAATGTGTTTGGAAAAGAATGATGTGGGAAGAAAAAAGAACAAATAGAGAAACTATTGTACAGATCAAAGAGGCATAGAGATTTGCAATGGAGAACCAATGAAAGCCTTTGAACAAAAGAGTAAAGACTTGATTTTCCTTTTAACAATCATTTTGTTATCTATCCTAACTGTAATAATTAGTAATAGATACTACAACAGCAAACAAAGACAATATGAAGATTTCTATTCTCTTTAGTCTCAATGGAAATAGGATTCAGTTATCTGGGACTCCAAGTTAAAAATTGGAATCAAGGGCCGGCCAAATAGCTCAGCGGATTAAAGCGCCTGCAGACAGGTGCAGGGGCCTGCCCTGCTGACCCACCCCTGGGGCACACTGAGATGGCAGTTGAGACTGGGTGTGGTGGTGTGCCTGTAATCCCAGCTCTTGGTAGACTGTAAACAGATGATCACTACAAGTCTGATCTAGTAGTGAGACCCTGAACACCCTGTAGACCCTTCCTTAAAATACAGAAAGAAAAAAAAAAAAAGAAATTGGAATCAAGAAAGATACTATCCACTAAGGTTTAAACAATCTAGATGTCTCCTCAAGCCTCATGGGCTCACAGGCAGGGCTTTGGGGAGGTGATTAGATCATAGGGTGTAATGCTCATCAGGGATGCCCCCACTAATGGAGCTTATAACAAAATGTGATGCTGGGAGGCGAAACCTGGTTAGAGGAGGTGGGTCACTGGAGGCGTGGCTTGGAAGGCTTATCTACCTTCTTCCTCCATTGATCTCTGCTTTCTCCCTGCCATGTGGTGAGTAGTTCTCCTGTCATGCTCTCCTGCCATGCTGCCTTGTTGCCCTGGTTTGGAGCCAGCCAACTCAGGCTGAAACCTGTACAGACTATGAGCCAAATTAAAACTTTTCCTTAGATTTGTGGGAGTCAAGTATTGCGTCTCAGTGATGAGAAAGTAACGGAGACACTATCTTAACTTTAATATACATGCAATAAATGTTTTATGTATTTTTCCCAGTGTTTGTTTTTAGGTTATATATTTAAATAATCCCCAAGATGGACTTAACAGATGTTTTAGAGAAGGTTGTACTGTTGGAAAGCTAAATTATAAGAATTTTAAAACTCTTAATTTTTGTTTTCCATTGAAAAAATTATATATGTGATATATATCCACAATATTTTTATATGTACGAGTATATATGGATTATATAAAACCTTTGTTTTTGCTATGTCATGCATATTCAAAATGTTTTGGATAATTCTGTATATAAAATGTATATTATCCCATGACAATCCAATAAAATAAGGGTTATTATTCCTTTCACAGAAAAGGAACTGTGACTTGAGAGTTTAATTTGTCTAGAAAGTTGCAAGAGACTATATTCTGCCTCTTGAGAGGCCAAAAAATGAATAAAACAGTAATAGAATGCAATAGAATTACTAGAACAGCAGTATATACAGTAGAATAGCTCCTTTGTATGGCTATATATACTCCAGCTATTTTAGCAAGGGCTCAATTGGTAATTTGTAGAAGAAAACCAGCTGACAGCATACCCTGAAATAGAAACAGACATCTAAAAGAACAGACCTTTAGTAAGTTTAGGAAAAGATAACTGTGGTTGGCACAAATTTTAAAGGATGTGTTTCTCGTGTTTTGTGACAGTCCCTCAAGAGCCCTTTGGTGAGAGTGGCAATGATCTTTAAGTGGAAAGAAAGTTACTAGGGCTCTTGTTTCTTTCCACCATATCTGTTGTCCAAGATTACATACTTGGGAAAGACAGAAAAAGCTAAAGAAGAAAATAACTTGTAATCACAACACTAGGATAACCACTTCTTCTAGATTTTGGTTAAATTTACTGTTTTACTTTTAAGCTTGATGTGATGGCACATACCTATAATCCCATCACAGGAGGCAGAGGTACGAGGATTACAAAATGGAGCTCAACTTGTGCACCTTAGCCATTTAGTAACACCCTCTCTCAAAATTTAAAGGAAAAAAAAGGCTTGCAGTGTGGCTCAGTGCATTATGTCCTGGGTTCAATCTCTACTTATAGCTAAAACAAAACAGATTTAGAAATTTATTTTCAGATAATTGCATATTCACAGAAACTTGTAAAAATAGAATGCAGAGCTATTCCAAAACACTCAATGTAGGAAATGACATTAGTACAGTTGACAGATACTCAGATTTTATTACCTTTATGTGTTCTCCTTTTATGTATACCTTATGTTCAGTTCTCTGTAATTTTGCCTAGAATTTTGTAACCAACCTGACAAAAAAACCACAAAATTATTGTCACCAAAGATAACATTTGTGTTAACTCTTTTTTTTTTGGTGGAACTGGGGATTGAACTCAGGCCCTTGCACTTGCCAGGAAAGTGCTTAT
>NDGN011558716.1:5748-24295 GCA_002564285.1 Tympanoctomys barrerae | reverse complement strand
GAGATGGCTCAGTAGAATAAGCACTTGCTGGCAAGTGCAAGGGCCTGAGTTCAATCCCCAGTTTCACCAAAAAAATAAAAATACAAATAAAAAAAATAAAAAGTATTAAGAGTTTTCCTTGTAGAGAGCTTTACTTCCTCAGTAAGGTTACTTCCCAAGTACTTACTTTTTCATGCTGTTATTGTGAATGGCATTCGTTTTTTCTAATTTCTTTCTCTGGGTTTATTAGACATTAATCATCTACTAAGCTATACCGTAAACACACCGTTCCTGGATAGGTAGAATGACTAACTCAAAATGACCATACTTCCAAAAGCAATAAACAGACTTAATGTCATTGCAATCAAAATACCAACTGCATTTGTGTGGAACCAGGAGAAACCCAAAAGAGCAAAGTCAACCCTGAGTAGAAAGTGCAGAGGAGGAGGCATTGCAATCCCGGACTCCTAGTTATATTAGAAAGTTACAGTAATCAAACATCATGGTACTGGTACAAAAACAGACATGTGGACCGCAAGAATAGAAGGGGGTACACTGAAGCCACCACAGACACATTTGGTTACCTGGTCTTTAACAAAAGGTCAAAAACATGTCACTGGAAAGATAGCTGCCTCAAACAATAGTGAAAAAAAGACCACCCTGAAGTTAGACACATATCTCTTACAATGTACTAAACTCAAAATGGTTAAAAGATCTGACTATTAAAACAGAAGCATAGCCCACAGGAAGATAAAGTAGGTGGAGGTGGAGGTTTTCTAAACAGAATCCTGATTTCCCAAGAAATAGCATCAAGAACTGATGAATGAGATTATATTAAATTTTAAAGATTTTTCACAGCAAAGGAAACAATAGACAGAGTAAAAACAGCATATAGGATGGGAAAATTTTTTTGCCAGCTACAACTCAGACAGAGGAGTAGTATCCAGTATACACAAAAAATTCAGGGGGCCTGCTGGTTAGCTCAGTTGTTTAAGTGCCTGCTTAAAGAAATCAGTCAGTCTCAGGATGCTGTGGTTTGATCCCCAGATCCTCCAGGCAAACCAGACCTGTCCTGTCCTTAAGGCATCGTGAGCCCACACACACACACACACACACACACACACACACACAACCTCAAAAAATCCGCAGGGCTGGAGAGATAGCTCAGTGGAATAAGCGCTTGCCCTGCAAAGCACAAGGTTTCTGAGTTTGATCCCTGGTCCACCAAAACAAAACAAAAAATTCAAAAACATTAGATGCCCTCAGATACAAGACCCAAGCAAAAATAGGCAACTGAAATGAATAGACACTTTACTTCTCAAAAGTACAGATTTCCCCAAATACGTGAAAAATGTCCAACATCATTGGTCATCAGAGAAATGCAAATTAAAGCAATATTGAGATATCATCTTATCCCAAGAAGAATGGCTAGCATCAAGAAATCAAATAATAATAATAAATGCTGATGAGGCTGCAGAGGAAAAAGGAGCCCTTCTGTTGGTGAGAATGTAGACTAGTAGAACCAGTACAGAAACCAGAATGGTTTCTTTAACAAACCAAACTAGAAATTCTATTGGCTAAGCTATTTCTCTTCCAATTCTCTTCCTGAAACAGTGAAAGATGGTAAAGGGATGCACATGTGCTTATGTTTATCGCAGTGCAATTGATAATGGCTATAAGTTAGAGGCAGCCTTCATGTCCTTTAAAAGATGAATAGATGAAGAAAATGTGATACTCATACTACGGCTCCGTACTGCTCAGAAGTGCTGCTGTTCTTGTGAAGAAAGGATAAATATGTACCATCTGTAGGATACAGATGCACCTGGAATCTATAACATTAAGTTAAAGAAATAAGACACATAAGCTGAAAAATCACAGGGTTTTCTTTATTTGAGAAATCCAAACTATAAATAGATCAAGGAGCAAAGTAAAATGTAAACAAAAGAAACCCAGGAGATCTTTTGCAAATGGAGAGGGATTGAGATAGGAAGCTAGGCGCTCGAGCTGAAATAATCATTCTATACATTTTTTCATGACTTGAATTCTGCTTACCCAAGACAAGAAGAGTTATTTGTCTCTCTTACTGTGTAATGGTGGAATGGCATTGTGTTTTGCATTAGTCCCAGCCCAAGGACATTGCTACTATTTCCTTATTTTTCTTTCTTTTCTCTCTCTCGCTTTGTTTCTCTCTCTCTCTCTCTCTCTCTCTCTCTCTCTCTCTCTCTGTATTTTAGGGAAGGGTCTACAGCATATTCAGGGTCTCACTACTAGATCAGACTAATAGTAATCCACCTGTTTACAGCCTCCCAAGAGCTGCACCACCACACCCAGTCTCGATTGCAGTCTCAGTGGGCCCTGGCGGCAGGGCCAACATGGCAGGCCCAAGGATCAAACCTGTGCCCCTATGCCTGCTCGCAGGTGCTTTAATCTGCTGAGCTATTTGGCCGGCCCTTATTTCCTTTTCTTCTCCAACATATTCATCTCTTTATGATTACTACTCATACAATGTCATGTGCCTTAAAAATCCTCAAGATATATTCACTTAATTGATAATTGATTCATTGATTGATTATTGGTGTTATGAAAGTTAATGATCCCCCCCTACTGGAAGGATTTCTAACAAAAGCAGACAACAAATACATGAATTGTTTAAGTTCTAATCAGAAACATTTATGTTCTCGTGTGTCATGGTTACTTTTTTCTCATTGCTGAGACAAAGTACCTGATGCTCAAAATTAAGGAAGGAAAGGTTTGTTTAGCTCACAGTCTGTGGACGTTTCAGTCCATAGTCAGCTGGCTCCAAGGTGGGGTGGCATGGAGCAGGGGCAACACCTCCATGTTGCAGGAGACAGCAAAAGCAGCAGGAACACAGGACAGGAAAGGCCCCCTTTCCTCCCTTGGATGGTAAGCACATCCTCCCAGGGGCGGGTGTGGGACTCACAGCATCTCTGTGCTCTCCTCTCATATAACATGAGGACGTTTACAAACTGAAGACCCTCACCCCCTGCTGAGTCACTTAGTTAAACTTCTAAACTTCTCAAGTTGACACCATGTATCATGTAGCATTACACCATGTTAAAAGACTAAGTTTTTTTATGTTGGATGCAAGACATTTTTTTTAAAGATTTGAATTTTAAAGGAATTATATTTATATCTCTCAGATGAATCAACCATGCTCCTATACAGTTAAGAGCACTCAGATAGAACATTCCTTTAATTGTCTTCTATCACTAATCTTTTTCAATAAATAACACATTTATTTTCTACTGCTTGACCAGAATCAAGTAATGTGGCTCATTGTCTTGCAGAAAGAGTAAAATATCCATGAAAATTACCCTTTTCATCACTGCTTTCTAACACAAGTCAAAGGTTTTCACTATACTTTTTTCTTTTCTTTTTTCTTTTTCTGTATTCAGTACAGGGTCTACAGGGTCTCCAAGGTGTCACTACTTAGATCAGACTTGTAGTGATCTTCCTGCTTTCAGCCTCCCAAGCACTGGTATTATAGGTGCGTGTCACCACGCCCACCCTCAATCACCAATTCAACACATCCTGGTGGAAGCCTGGGGATTGAACTCCAGGCTGCTGCACTCTGCCTAAGCAGGCTGAGATATCTGGCCGGCCCTTCACTATACTTTTTCTTGACTAGTGTGATGGCTATTTTCACATTTTTAGTTACAAGTAATATTTCATGGATTTTTTTCATGTCAATTGAGCTTATGATCTTGTTGTCAATAGCTTCAACTATAACTTAGAGGATGGCTCTAAACAATGACCTGCCATCTGCGTATTAGCTGTGTCTCTGCTGTTCTCTCAGTGAACATTCCTC
The DNA here is from genome assembly GCA_002564285.1 of Tympanoctomys barrerae. Classification (NCBI taxonomy): domain Eukaryota; kingdom Metazoa; phylum Chordata; class Mammalia; order Rodentia; family Octodontidae; genus Tympanoctomys; species Tympanoctomys barrerae. The sequence continues at coordinate 20,487 of NDGN011558716.1, read as the reverse complement.
CCTAAAATTTGATGAATAGTTGTTTATAACATTGCTACAATTATCTAGAATTTCAGTGCTGAGCTGAGGAGATATGAAACTGATACTCTCCATCTGTAAAGCGCTTGGTATGCTCTTAACTTTAGAATGTGCATGGTTGAATTACAAAAACAGATGTGACTAAATCATCCATAGATCAATAACAGTAAGTTTAAACCCACAATGGTCAGAGGTACAAAACAGCCATCACAATAATACTGCCCTTGGGAACTTGAAGTACATGTTCTGCCCTTGAATGTGGCATTGAACACAAGCCATCTCAACCCTTTTGTTCAACATAAATTGCAATGAAGATTTCTCCATGTGTCATTCATTATGACAGCGGCATTTTCTCGTCTATTCCAAGGGTCACTCATTCATCTGTGCTTTGGACAGAGAGCCTGCCCAAAGCGTGATATGCACCCATACTTTTCTTTCCTTCTAATTCAGTTTGAAGAAATAAAATGAACCTTGCTCTATTTCTAAGATTATATCTTCAAGTCTGCAGCAAAAACAACTGACTTTGATTTTTTGTTCATTTAATTTTTGTTAATTATTTTTAAACTATTATCATTATTTGAAAGATAAATGACATAATATCAAAATTAGCAACCATGATTTCAGCTTTTCTAGCTCTTCCTAAACAAAGACAAGAGGGCAATCACTTATTCAACCACAATATACACCTATGATTAATTACATGTGTAATTTTTGTTTTAAGTAAAACAGTACTTATTTGCTATTTATTAGACTATGTTGAGAGATTTTAGTATTGTATTTAATTCAAAGTGAGTGAAAATAAACATGTAACATGTATCTGGTCTTCCAAATTGAAAAGAAGAGCTCTATAAGACATCAAACACTTGGAAAAACTAGTATTTTTTTCAGTTTCCCTTTCTTATCTAAATTACTCATAAGAGAGCATATTGGAAATAGGACTTTATGTCTATCTGTTTAAGGGCAAATAAAAAAATTATAAGTAGATCATTTATTTTTTTCAAGTTAGCATAGTAATTGAAAATATACACTCCTTGTGTATGTATAGATGTATGCATAACTGTATTTTGGCCAACATATGTATTACAGGTGTAACATAACCATATATGGCACATGATGTGTTTCAGTTAGAGAATAAATATATATTATTGAAAATGTTCTTATATATGTATATTTTCATTTTTATACATATAAAATACTATGCCAAAGCATGGGTTAATGGAGAAATTATGTAAAATAAAGTTTAACATTCATTTCAACAAACTGTTTTACCTGTATGGGAGGTTTTCAATATGAAATTCCAAGTGTGAATCAGTAATTCCGAGTTCCAAATACAACTTTTATTTCAGATTAGAAACATCAGGGGCCGGTGAGATAGCTCAGTGGTCTAAAGTGCCTGCTTAGGCAAAAGCGCAGGGACCACAGTTCAATCCCCGGCACCACCTGCCACACTAGCCCCGCCCCCAGGGTGGGCTGGGCTGGCCACCAAAAAAAAGAAAAAAAAAAAAAGATTAGAAACATCAGAACCATCCAATTATTTATTCACTTAGATAATATATTTCCACAGAACCAAGTATAAGCCAGACACTATTCTAAATACCAGAATTCTCATGAGAAAGCAAATGATCATAGAATAAATTTGAATCTAAAAATCTTGAATAATTGAAAAGATGGCATCTACTTTTTTTGATAGATACATAACTATTTTGTGTTTTTAAATATTTACTTATTTGTTTAGTTATTTATTTGGTACAGAGTCTCGTTACGCAGCCAGACTCGTAGTGGTCCTTCTGTCTCAGCCTTCCCAGTGCATGTGCCACCACATCGTTTCACTGGCCGGCTCGGTGCTGTTGCTGGCACAGCATGCTCTACCCAGATGGAACCTGGGTCCTTGTGCTTTCCAGGTGGGCGTTTAGACCACTGAGCCATCTCCCCAGCTCTACATCACTATTTTAAATGATCCACTTAGTATTACCTCAAAGTAAGTTGACAAACCTGATGAGTGTGTGTGTGTGTGTGTGTGTGCATGTGCGTGTGTGTGCACATCATGTTCTGAAGTAGTAGTAATAAATTCTGTAATGTAGTCACCTACTGAGAATGTAGGAATGCTTATTACCATAAGCCATGATTCTGCACTTAAATTATTTTTATTTTTATTTATCATAATTTATTTTTTCTTTTTTTCTTATAATTTTCTTTTATTTTGTAGAGTAAAAACAAGAACAAGAAAAACAAAAACAAAGACAGAAACAGGGTAACATATAGCAATACATGCTTTATAGATTTTCAAAACAAGAATAGCTGATTAACAATGATTGATGTATTATCTATTTTTATCATCAAATCTGTCGATCAGATTAACAGATATAGTTATGCAAGATGGGACATATGATTGAATATTACCACATGCTTTTAAAAATACTTAAATTTTTGTTCTTGTCTCTCATTTTCTTTTATTACCTTTAAAAAAGTTAAAGAGAATGTAGTAGTAATTAACACACCACTAGAAATGGTACACATTTAGAAGACCAAGATGACAGGTATTTCAAGCATGGTTTTCGTATTACAAATTGCTGTTCTCAATGTGGTTGCTTAGTTCACAGATATCAGCATAGAGAGCTAGTCGAGGTGAGAATTCTACCCATTAACTGCTATTTTTCATGAAACTGATGGAAATTCTTAGGACACTTGCCTTAGTCACCTTGTATATATACATGTAAGGTTTTGTCCCTACCTGATTTCCTATCTTTTCTCCTTTCTCACGCTTTGTTGTTTGATCCGTAACGCATTATCAAGTTGAATGGGAAGTGCAATTAGGAAACAACTGAAACACACTGGAAAGTGCTTTATGAAAGTATACGGAGGATGATATGGGACCTAAAATAATTACTAAAATAAAAAACATTATTTGCATTTTTAACAGTTTTCCTCCCAACAGTTTACAGGATGATTTTGTGAGGGCTGGGAAGAGACTCGGGATAGTAGCAAAAAGAATATTGTAACTCTCTAGGTGAGAATATTGGGCCCCAGCTGGCACTGAGTATTCAACTTTAAGAATTAAAGAATGACTAGGAGGGTGTGGGGGGCTGGATTAAGAGAACTGGGCTGACACACAGAATGTAGAAAGAAAAACAAGGGATGAAGTCACCTAGCTTCAGACTGAATTTAGGTACCATTAATTCAGATCAAAATAAAAAATAGAATAAAATATGTAAGAAAATTACCAGAGTAGGAAAAGATTTGACTTACTGGGGCTTTGGACGATCCAGCTGGAAATGTCCTGTAAGCAACTGGCGATTTAGCTGTGGCACTAAGGAGAAAGAATGCAGCTGACAATAGACATTTCTGAGTTATTATTCATTCATTTAATAAATATATATCAAGTGCCTGGCAGCTCTCTCGACGCTGGAGACATCTCTCCTTCAAGTAAGTTATATTTTATTCAGAACACATTTGTCAGTGATGTAATTTTTCTCATTGTGCAGTAAATTAACAACTAAAGCCACAGGCACACGCCAAGGTTTCACATGTTTGAGAGAAGTGGAGCTAAGGGTTAGACCTGGAGAGCTGCGTGGGCATTGGAGCCCGGACAGCAGCAAAGGGTGTGGGCCTCGTGATTGTTGGGACAACGGAAAGACCAAGTGGGGGCAGGCAAAATGAGATGAGCCAGGGTTGCAGCTCCCGGAGGAGCAGGCGGCGAAGAGGCTGCTGCCCCCAAAGCAGGAGCGGTTGGATTCCTTTTGAGAGGCAGATCTGGGCTTTGGGGTCCGCGCTGGCGGAGGAGTGTGGGGACCGAAGCGTGCTGACCACGTGCTGCCGGTGAGCGGCACCCCCAGCCCTCTGCGAATGTTGATTTTGGGTCTTCTTAGTTGCATAGGAACTTGGGGTCCTACTTCAGGGACCTCTACGAGCTGGGACTGTAAGTGTGTGGCTTATCTTGACCTCTGCTTCACAGTTTAGCAGAAGTATGAAATTACTCTGGGGTGAGGACCTTTTGTTGTTGTTGTTGTTGCTTAGTTTTGGGGTTTTGTTTTGGGTTTTTTGACTTCTGCCAGCAGTGGTTGCAGAAGGAGAAGCATTCATCAAGGTCTCAAAAATAAGATAAGGATTCCACTGTTTGTCCCTGAAGGCGTTGCCAGGACTGCGCACCTGCCCTCCCGGCTGGAGTACAAGCTCCTTGAAAGCAAGCGACGGCATATTACCTCTGCGCTTCCAGTGCTTGACAACGTGTTTGGCACCCAGTGCCCTCGATGTCAAAATGTATTATAAGTGAATAAATGGTGTCAGAAAGATGGTCTGACAGATGACGCAGTGAATAGTAGGTGCTAATGGGCGAGTCTGGGCGGCTGCACACACACATCACAACGTGCGTGCCTGATGCTGCCCTAGTGTTGTATTATTCCCAGTATGCTTAAAAGTGTGTGAGTGACAATGAGGCACACTTCCTCAACTGCCTCTGTAAGGACACATCATCCCCTCTCTGTTACTATCTGGCATTCACCATATCTGGTCAGTGTGACGGCCACTGAAGCCAGCTGGAGCCAGAAAACACTGAGTGCCGACCTCTGAGTCCTTCTCGCAGCCAACACCAGCCCTTGACAAATAAGAACTAAACACCAAAAGCTGGAACACACAAGAAGAGCCAGGTTGGGCGAGTAAATAGATCAAGTCTTTCTCTTGGATCAGATTTTAAGGGTGCCATCTGTGCTGGTCTGCGGTAGCTCATGGACAGAATGCCGCATGGCGGACGGGCTCGTGCGACAAGACCTCTGTGATCCAGGGGGCGAGGCGCATAATGCCCGTGAGTCCTGGTGTCCAAGCTGGAGCCTGGACCAGGTTACTTGATATTTGGTTTGAGTTATGTTTGAATACATTATATATGTTTTGTTAACAGCTGTTCCTGTCTCTACGATGGCAGAAAGAGTTCTGGGCGGTTGTGTTTGCCAATGCATTTGTAGGAGCTTTAAATGGAAACAGACCGGATGGAGCCAGAGTGAGGCTGGCAGGGACACACTGGGGCGACCTCAGGGGCTGGCTCTTGGGTCTGCATTCTGGGTCTGCACCGCACCAGCTCAATCTGCAGGGAGCCAAAGGCTGTTCTTCCTCTAAAACCCATGTTCCTTTCAGTGCCTATTTTGTGCATCTCTGGTTTTACCTCTCTAAGGATGGGGGCATTTGTTCTCATTACTCTCTGCAATCAATCTCTGTAACTGTTCTCATTTAAAAACTACTTTTCTAAATGACCAATTAGATTCAATCATAGGTGAATAACAGGTTTTATCAAAATTTAGTATTTATCATTTGTTTAGGTCCATGTTTCATAAACCAGTTTCTCAGAATGTTACTGTGTTTTTAAAGATTAATTTTTGGTAAAACACATTTTAAAACAGTAGGTTAAACAGTAAAACAGACCTCTTAGATAAGAACTTCTTGGAGATGTAATGCATGCATTTGCTTTGTAAGTCTCACAAGGAACACAACTATGACTTTCTAGTACTCATCCCAGAAATTCAGATATTATTTGTAAAATAAAGTTGAAAAATGTCAATATAGGTGATTAGATTTTTCTTAATGAAGCAAAGAATTACAAAAGTACCTTATGTTTATATTCTATACTAAAGCCTTTGATGTTAAAAATTTTTATTATTCCTCAGAAATCAGTTTGTTTCATTTTAGTTTTTCTTTTAATTATGTCTATCTATCATCTGTGTATCAATCAGCCAGCTCTAGCCATTGACCTCGACCCCTGTCTACACACCCATCATCTTGAATTGGTGCATAACCCCCCCCACCATGTCCTTGTCAAGTTGGGTGTCTCACATGCTGAGTCGGAGCTTCTCCCATGGGAGCCATGAAATTCTATAAATGAGGGTTGGTCAAAAACTACAGTGAATGTTTAAATGCTACAGTGAAAGATACATTGCTACTGAATCTCTTCAAAATACTCCCCTTCACTTTAAATGCTCTTCATTCTTGCCCCTCTTAGAAACAGGTCTTAGAGTCCGCATTTGTCCGTGTCTTTTCATGGTTGCCTAAATCCATTCAAAGCATGATGGCAATTCTTGTCAAATAAAGACATTGATGTTTGCCCCGTCCTCATTCACTGGGCCCGACTCTGTGCAACTTCTGACGTTTTCCTAAGACAAATGATCATAGAGCTAAACATTTTAAGTTGATTCAGAACATCATGGCAAGCAAGGCATTGCAACTGAAGACTTTCCAGGGAAGACTTCAGGAGGTCTTCCAGAAAGTGGGAAGAATGCTGGAGTAAGTACGTGTGATGTGAGGAAGATTATTTTGGCATAATTAGTGGAAATGTATATTTTACTATAACAATAACTTTAAATTTAAACATACACTATATTTTGTGAGCATGTGTCATATACACATATAAAATAATATCATATATGTACTTCATATTATATATTATATAAATACCTGTATTAGTCTTTTATTGTGCTTAGCAGCTGAGTGGCCATGGTAAGGTAAGTTAACCTCTGAGGTCTCTCTTTCTTTCTTTTCTTTTTTGGAGTTTAGGGAAAGGTCTACAGGGTGTTCAGGGTCTCACTGCTAGATCGGACTTGTAGTGATCTGCCTGTTTACAGCCTCCCAAGAACTGGGATTACAGACATGTGCCACCATGCCCAGTCTCAATTGCTGTCTCAGTGTGACCTGGGGGCAGGACCGGCATGTCATCCCCAGGGATTGAATCCCTGGCCCCTGCACCTGCTTGGAGGTACTTTAATCCACTGAGCTATTTTGCCAGCCCTCTCAGGTCTCATTTTAATAGATATAAAAGCAGAAATAGTAGTAACTACATCACATAGTTCTTATAAACAATATATAAGCCCATCCCTGGAAAGCACTTATTAAACATCCTGGCACATACCATTAAACAATCATCTGATGCTGTCATTGGTCCCATTACAACAGCCACAGGCTGGTTGCTATTGCCAACTGCTTGTGGCCTTCCTCAAGGTTTGGCCTGCACTGGGTCATTTCCACATCTCTGGCCCATTTGTTCCCTGTCTACTAATCTTGTGGCTCAGTGAATACAGATGAGTTTAAATTTCTGAAGAGTGACTTTGACCAGCAATGTGTTTATGCTACGCATAAGTAACAGGTGTGAACACACAGCTTCTATCTAGATGGAAAGTGACTTGACAATGGTCTCCAGGGAGTGAGTGTCACCTAATCGGTTTCCTTAATGACCACTCAATTAAAGATTTGTATTTGCAAAGTGCTTTGCCATCACTGTTTCCCTTTCAATTCTCTGAGCCATTACTATCATCTTACCAATGAAACAGAGATACAGGAAGGTTTATTGACTTGCTTTTGACTACAAAGCTTGAAATTCCAGGCACTCCTGGGATTTGGGCTGCAAAATTCATGCAGTTCTAAGCAAACATGGTTAGGCCTTCTCAACAGACACAATCAAGAGACAAAGAACTAAATGAAGCTTGGTTATAGACCGTGAAAGGCCTTGGGACTCTGGATCGGAAAAATTGTCCTAGTTTTAAGCCCAACCCACTCATTCATATACTTCCTCTAACAATCACGATGCAGTGGTTAGATTACTGACCAGTGTCAGAATCCTGGACCACAGAGAAGCAAAATTTTATCTTAATTCTTGAGATATCTTAGCACAAGGCATTATAAGACCTAACCCTTAAGAAGAGAGAATTTCCTGTAGCTTCTCTGTGAACAGACTAAATATAGCTGTTTCACTATAAACATGGATTTTTTTTTTGTATCCAGCAATTAGGATTTTAGTTTTTTAAGGAAGGATATAGTTATTAATAATATGTAGAGATTTTGAATTCAGGCTTTAATTAAGGATAGCTCCATTACAATTTTTCTCTTACAAATAGCTTTCATTAAATACTGAAAGAAAATAGCCTAAAATGCAAAATTGTAATCATATCAGAATGATGGGATCATAAAAGAATTATTCTTGTTTGTATGCTTAAAAAAATCATATATAACTATATTCAGTATGCTTATGCCTTGCAATAAGGACACACATACAAAATTTAAGCACTCTTTTTTCATAACATTTCATCTTTCATTTTCATTGTAAGGATGACTGAAATGGTAAATATAGAAACAGGATATTAACTTCTCTTAAACATTATTTCAGTCTTGGATCTTTACTCTTGGACTTGGGCTTTTTAGTGGCAAATTAAGTTTATAGTGCTAAATATAAGTTCATAAGAATTTTTCTAATTGAAAAATAAAAAAATCCCAAAGAATGAGTACATACTTGCTACACTAAGTAGATTGTATTTAATGTTGAAAATATTATGAAACAGTTATAAGGAATCTGTGGTTTTACATGCAAAATAAATCTATTTCTTCCAATATACTTTTAGCTTTAGGATAATATTATAGATTATACATCACAAGGCAATGTAAGCTTTAAACGTTGTGACCAGGAAATGAGCATTTTAAAATAAAGCATGCTAGCAGAAATTTCTCATGTAAGACCTGTATATTACCATAAACAATGAAAATAACATATAACACAGAATCCCCAGTCTCCTGCCTGTATATTCCTTATCTTCTCCCTCACAATTTTAGTGACCTAAGAAATGTTTCTCTTCCAGCTGACTCATATATTTCAACATACATGTGATTATGCCTTCGGAAGTGTCTTCACCCCACCCTCCCCACAAGATAAAGTCCAAATACTCTAGACTAATAACACAAAAAAGAGATAGTACTGGCAGCGTCATGTCCTCCCGCTGCTGATAGCATGAGATGAAAGGGGCAGAATCTGCTCCTGGGTGGGGACAGACAGCTACGGCAGAGTTAGTGCAGCTCGACTCACGAGAAAGGGAAGAGCAGCCGCAGCAAGCTTGCCAGGTTGGAGTAATGCTGGGGAAAGCAGCTTTGCAGTTTTGAGGAAAAAGTTCTTTTTATTTTATTACTGTATGTTCACAGTACATAAGGATTAAGTTAATTTGGGGGAGTCATTCCATGTACGTAGTACATCTTGATTCCTTTTTTAAATTCCATTCCCCTCCCCTACACATATGGGATTTCTCTCTCTTTCTCTCTCTCTCTCTCTCTCTCTCTCTCTCTCTCTCTCTCTGTGTTGTTTTATTTTAGGGAAGGGTCTACAGGGTGTTCAGAGTCTCTCTACTAGATTGGACTTGTAGTAATCCACCAGTTTACAGCCTCCTAAGAGCTGGGATTACAGGAGCATGTCACCACGCCCAATCTCAATTGCTATCTCAGCATGCCCTGGTGGTGGAGCCAGAATGGCAGACCTGAGGATTGAACCCCAGCCCCTGCTTCTGCTTGCAGGTGCTTTAATCTGCTGAGCTATTTGGCCTGCCCTTGTATGTGGTACAATGAGGTATAGTCTCATTATAATTCTCTGATACTAAGCATGGTCTTATAAGAAGTGATTAAGATGATTGACCAAGTTTTAGCTGAAATGGAATAGGAATCAGGACAGTTAACGGAGATGGTGCAAATGTGACAAAATCAAGGTATTGCAAATATCTGGACAGTATAGGAATTTTAGAGGAGCTGACTGAAAGATAGTAAGCATGGTTGTAAATCAAGATAATGGGTCCACTAGTAGTTTCTGGTTACCACTGTGATCATTGAAGAGAAGATATTTGAGTGGAAGTATGTTATGGTTTGTGTCTAGTTGTCCCCCCAGAGCCTCATGCAGTCACTGGGGCAGCATCTAGAGTTGTGATTGATTCATAATCCAATGTGGAGTTATGGGTGTGAGTGCTACACCCATCCTGGGGCAGATGATCTGCATACAAATATGAGGGGAAGAGGCTTGCTAGTGGCCACAGCTGTCACCCCTCCCTGTGTTCTTTACTGTTTTCCACTGCCAGGAAGGGCTCCCCTCTGCCATGTGCCACTCTGCCTTGGAGCCAGCTGAGAATAAAGTGAAACATCCACTCACGGTGAGCTAAATAAACCTTCCTTCCTGCCTTCATTTTCGGTTTTGGTATTTTGTCCCAGCAATAAGAGAAGAGTAACTGCAATGAAGGGCATCCCGCAGGAGGACCACCCTGTAGAACGCTTTTCTGCAAGGCTGACTCCTGAATGCGCGAGACAGTGGGCACATGTGCCTGTGTGGTTATAAATAGTTCTTTGACAGTAATTTGAACAGATTTTACCAACTTAGTTTCCTGACTGTTTTCATACTATGCACTTGAAGCTGTTCCAGTTATGCCTATTAAATAATCTAGCATAACTTGATAGCTTTTCCCACGGTGGTAGGCCTTTTCCTTAGTGTAACACTATCTAAGTATTTTTCTCCAGAAAAGTGTGACTGCTCCTTACATTTTTTTGTATATCAAACTATTTTTAAAATTCCTTGAGCCACACTAATATTTCCTTCTTCTTTCTTTCTTGCTTGCTTGCTTGCCTGCTACATGAAAAGCTTTTGGCATGTGTTGAAGTCAGTCTTCTAGCCTCAGTTCTGTTTAATATCTCTCAGTCAGTATTTGCTCCTGAACCTATCTGCTAATTTTTCTGATACTCATAACCCTCCTTCATAACGTATTTTTAACTATAAATCTTTTAGATGCAGTTTTATTCCTGAAGAACTTGCGCAATCTTTAACCTTGACCTTCTAAATGAAATCACCAATCGGGCTTCGCCACACTCTGCTCTGGCTGTGCCTTGGCCCCCTGCCCAGCACCTATGTCTTCTGTTATTCATTTGTCTCCTGTGTCTTAACCCCAAGGGCTTCGGTTTGTTGATGCTGCTGTTTTCACTGATGCTCATCCAGCACGGCTCGTTATGCTGTTCTGTAAAGCTAAGTAGTTAGCACTAGAAGTAGAACTGCAAACACACTTGGGGATCTTTTCCCTATTAGTACACATTTGTGATACATAATGAATATATTCATTGTGGATAATTGACACATGTACATGACACATCTTAATTCTTACATCACCTTCTTGTTAACCCCTACCCACTCTCAGCATCTCTTGACGTCCTTTCCATTTGTAAAAAAATCTTTCTCCCTACTTACTATTGTCTACTTTTTTATTTTGCTCTTTGTTTAATGATGTTTTCAAGACTGGATGTCCAATTACTAGTGAATTAGAGCTGGAATTCAGGGCTCCTGACTTCTAGTTGCAAGCATTTCCCAATTACTGCCAAAAAGAGAAGTATATGTAGCCCCCATCCTCCAACACAGAAAGAGAGGCATTTCTCATAAATGAAAAGCTGTTATCTATACTGAGAAGTTGAGCCTAACCCTAACCCTAAATGATTGAAAAACTTAGCTTTTCTGTGAAGAGAATTTTTCCTAAATCAAAACAACATTTTTCTAAATGCATGAATATGTACAGTACTTTAAAACTGCATGAGATTGGGCCTGGTGGCGCACGCCTGTGACCTCAGCACTTGGGGTGGCGCACGCCTGTGACCTCAGCACTTGGGAGGCTGGAAGCAGGAGGATCGCTATGAGTGCAACCTGTGTACTGAGGCCCAGTAGTCCCTGTACTAAATACACAAAAATAAAATAAAATAAAATTGCATTTAAATGTATTAACATTTAAATGCAATTTTAATTTATGCTCACTTTAATTTATGCTCACTGTTATTAATTCATAACCAATTTAAAAGTAGCTCAAAATAAGAAATACCATCTTAAAAATCCTACAAAGTAGATTATAGTATTCTTGTCTTTCAAATTCCAAAACTGAGGTTCACAGACTTAAGTTATTTACAAAACATCACAGACCAAGAGTAGAACCAGAATCTACCTCCACCCCATGTACCCTCCCCAAAATTCAAGATCACAACCACAAAGACGACGTGAGCTGCTCTTATAGGTTTTATCCATAATGCATTAATTTTTAATGGCTTAACCACAAGAAGCATTATCATAAAAATGAAAACAGAAAGAAATAATAAAAATGTAATTTTCCATTCCATCTGATTTATGAGAAACAATCAGAGATCCAAACAACTGAGCAAACATTCTAAAATTAGAATCAAGGTACAGTTTAAAATAATCAAACTGTAATCAGCAAAATAATTTACATAGTATTTAGAATGTCACCAATTTTTGTTGTCACAGGATTGCAGAATTTTATTATCAGTAAATCTGCACAATCAGGTAAAAGTCACTCATTTTCTCAGAATTAAGTTAAATGTTGCTTATGACTTCAACATATATGTTAATTTCTTGGATTACAAATACTTTAAAAAGTATTTACTTTAAAGTAAAATGCAAAGGGCTGGCCAAATAGCTCAGCAGATTAAAGCACCTGTGAGCAGGCGCAGGGGCCAGGGGTTCAATCCTCGGGCCTGCCATGCTAGCCCCACCCCTGGGGTGCACTGAAACAGCAATTGAGACTGGCTGTGGTGGCATGCGCCTGTAATCCCAGCTCTAGGGAGGCTGCAAACAGGCAGATCACCATGAGTTCTATCTAATAGTGAGACACTGAACACCCTATAGACCCTTCCATAAAATACAAAATAAATAAACAAATAAGTAAAGAAGAATATCACATAGAATCCTTGATAATTTTAAAATTTGGGAAAGCATTGTTTAAGAGAAATTGTAGTTGATGATCTCCTCTTGCAAGTAAAAGGAAAAAAATATGGATGTACAAATTGAATACATTGGTAACATCACAGATAAATACAATAAAAATATAAATTAATTCAAAATAAAAAAAAAGAATTCTATTTAATGTAATGTAAGGAAATGCTGCTAATGATCTTACTCCAAACTGGTCAAAATGTACAATCAGAAATTAAATCGATTTGGATCTATATTATATTCTTTTTTAAAGGAAGTACAAAGCTGGCTCCTAGACCTATCTACTGATAGAGGTTATCTGCAAGTGTGATATATTTTTTCCACTGGATCTAAATTATTTATGAAAATAACTAATTTCACTTATTAGTGAACAAGTCCCTCTAGTTTTAGCTATAAGAAGATGAAGAATTTTCTGGATTTGCTGAACTTTTTCAGCTAATTATTTTAAAGATTTTAGTGAGCTCTTATGGATTCCACTAGTTTTCTAGTCTTAATAAGTGATTGGAGCCCCTTTTCTACATTTAGCCTTCATTACTCTGGTAATATTTTAAATATCTTTTGGATATACTTCTCTTCTGTTTAAGAAGAACTGTTTAAGGCCAGTTTAAAGTAAGACACACTTAATCAAAATTAACCTCTTGCTATTTATCAAGTTCAGTTAAAGACCCTTCCGGGGTTACTTTTGGGATCATGTGCAGAGCCCCTCAGCTCCTCTGCCAGTGTCAGATGCTCGGTGGCGCCATGGTCTTCCTTAGTTACATGGCTTCATATGGAAGTGTTGCAGGCCTTTTTCTCTCTGGTGACCCTCCCTTTCGGAAAGAATGTATATTGGTTGACTGCTATCCTCTGGGCTGCAGCAATCTCCCTGCTCAGGTGAATGAGTGAGTCACCTAGTTGTAGGATCCTGTAGAAAAGGGCCTCTCGTGTCCTCAGTCCCTGTTGACTTTAGAGGTCCAGGGCCAAAACATTGCCTATTCTTGTAACCTAGTTATCTTTCTAGCTCTCACTTTCCAACCTCACTTGTTAAACACCAATAAGATAATCAGTATTATATAATTCAGTTTTATATAATTCAGTTTTATAATGGTTGTGGTAGATTTTATTTTATGATATTACTAAGTATCTAGTAACATGAAATACATAATATGACCAATGAACTGATATTTCTTTATCAATCATGCTTGTCTTAGGAATTTAATTCCTCCATAATGCTAACAGATAAAATTATAAAAAATTGTACAGAAAACTTGAGATCAAGGGCAATGTGTCATTTTGACATAACATCCTTGATTACATTGTTATATTAGAGTTACTAAGTTTTATTATGATCTCTAAAACACATTTAAATGTTCATGTTCAAATAGAAGATAACTTTTAAGTTAATTATCTAACACATGACATAAGAATTTTTACCAAAATTTGTCATCCTTTAATAGAGCGCCACATAGAACAAGGTACCTGTCCATAGATCCACTTCATAGGTTATCAATATCTAAACTTTAAATTTTAGAGTGACACTGCCTGCACCACACAGTGTTTGAGCATCTCTAAGTGTCATAACACATATGTACCCATGCCTAACAGTCACAGAATACAAGTCTTCGAAGAGCGTCCTTTGTTGACTGTCTGACATTGGATTAGCACGCACATTCCATCCAAAGCAGATAGAACACAAATAAGGAAAGCACATGCTTGAGCCTAAAAGGATTATCATCACAAACAACTTTAGCTGGAAGCTGCCATCGTGATGCTTTTCAATTTTACATCTTTGAAGGTCTGCAAACTTGGAAACACAATATATAATTAAATATACTATAAGATTAGCAAAAATTATTACCACAGCTGTATAGAAATTGTACATATTTTTATTTTTACCCAAAACAAAGTTTAAACCCCTTTAACTTGAAGCTTACAGCTTTAACTTGAAGCTGTAATTCCTTTAACTATGAAATATAATTATTTAAACAAGAATTAGGGAACTCTTTATAGCTCTGGTAAGTTTTAGAAACAGTGTTAATGACCACAAATAGGCTTGTTAGCCAAAATACAAGTGTATGTCATTTATGCAATAATGTGCAATAATGGTTTATTGGTTTTAATAAACCAATAGACACAATCAAGTTTATTTATTTTTTTACAAGTGACACAACTTTTTCTTTCTTTCTTTTTTTTTTTTTTTTTTTTTTTTG
>NDGN011558714.1:0-24698 GCA_002564285.1 Tympanoctomys barrerae | reverse complement strand
AAAGAAAGAAAGAAAGAAAGAAAGAAAGAAAGAAAGAAAGAGAGAAAGAAAGAGAGAAAGAAAAGAATTGCTAGAATAGGAACAGAACTGGTAACACAGGTAATGTGGCACCCCACAGCCTTAGATAAGGTACAGACACTGAGGAAAGAAGAAAGAAGAAGGCACGTGCAGAAAGGCTGGAGGAAACATGGAACGTGGAGACACAGTTCTCTCTTTGAGCTGATAGGAGCTGTATTCTTCCAACAGGAAGTGTGTGAGCTGAGGGGAGAGAACCGTTAGGATCATCTGGAAATCCTGAGCTATTCTCAGACCGTTTCATCACTTGCTCTCTATGAGAAGTCCAGAGAGGACACGATGTTCTTAGGCCTCAGCTTCTTTATCTGTAAATTAAAATAAGGATAAGTTTTGAAGTCACAGAGTTCTTGAGAAGATAAAAGCAAATACTATCACACTTGGTAACCTGGAAACACACTACAGTATTTGGTGAAGTTGGTGAGGTGAAAAGTGACTTGCTACTACCCTGAAAGATATAAACTGAGTAAAATTTCATTTCTCTAAAGACACTAATACTAACGCTGGGCTTCTGTTGAGCTGCTGAAAGCTGTACCGATGTGCTCTACTAGGGACCAAACTCAGGATCTTGTGCTTGACAGGCAAGCCCTTATTCCACTGAGCTATCTCCCCAGCCTCTTATGGTAAGTCTTTACTCAGTGAACTGGAATGAAAGAAGTAGAGAATTTAAAGCTGGTTTCATGTTTGTTTGTGACACTGAAGATGAAACCTAAGACCTCTAACATCTTTGTATCTTTTCATTTTGACAGAATCTTGCTAAACTACCCAAGCGGGACTTGAACTTGCAATTTTCCTGTTTCAGTCTCTGAGTAGCTACAGTATTAGGTATGTGTCACCGGTGCCTACCTACAGCTTTAGACATTTAAAGAAGATTTCCTGAAATGTATAGCATGAAATAATATTCATGTGAAATTAGTTTTCATGGTAAAATAAACAAATTTAGTAAATGTAGCATATTACCTCCTTACGGGAAATTTATGATACATATTAGAATATCAGAGTCTGCATAAAAAATCAAGGAAACCTGTTTAACAGTTTAGAATTATTCCTCAACTTGAATTATGTATGCTGAAGTCTCTGGTAATAGGGTGAGAACGTGTAATATTAAGCAAGAAGTAGCCAAGTGGAATAGATTTCCTTCCAGTCTTGACTTTTGACTTATTAGCTCTGTGACTTACCAAGTTTCTAAAGTGTGGATTCTGCCCCCTTATATTTAGATCAGGTAATAATAATAACTCCAAAGTCTACCTATTTATAAGATAATGAATACAGGTAATATAACTAGCAAAAGCACTTAATATATGTAAAATATTATTCTGCATACCCAATAAGCTATTGAGTAATCTATGAAGTATGAACAGGGATCTTTCTTAAAATCCTTAAAATCATAATCACATTGATTATGAAATGAAATACTGAAGATGAATGGAAAAATCATCTGAAAGGAACACGCTATCACGGGAACACTGAAACAAGATATCGGGAATAAGGTGACCTGGTCAAAAAATCATCATTTCTCTTTGCTGGCTGTGTTATTCAAGCAAGACTTACATACGTCATCTAATTCTGTGAATGAAATTGAATAAAAAGCAGACAATCAAAGTATGTAAAACACTGAAGATAGAGTGACAAAAGAGAAAATACAGGCACGAAGGATAAATAAAGATGGACCAGTAAACAAGTAATTACTGTAGATTCATATTAACACATCTGGCACTTGCAGGTAATGTAGTTTGTAGGAATTACACTGACAAGATGATCACATTTTTTGGGAGAATTAAAAACACTTCTAGTGGCATGACATTGTTTAACATTAATATCTGAGGATAAACATGGCCTCCTTGAAACATAGAAGACAGTGGGAAGAGTATTCAAAGAAGAGGCAAGCTCTTTAATATCACAAAAATTATATATATATATATATATATATATATATATATATATGTGTGTGTGTGTGTGTGTAAAAGAAAACATATTAAAGAATTGGATATTAATGTGTAGACCAGGAGTGGAATATACATTTCCCTTCCTTAGAGAGACAATTTGCAGTGGTATCAAGGAAAATAATCTGACTGTAATCTATCTGCTAATTTCATGGTTTTCTGTTCCACACCTCTTGAGGTAAGCATTTTCCTTATTCTGTTACATAAATGAGCAAGTCTATATGAAAATTAACATGTTTATACTTTGCAGAGTCAATGATGAGCTTTTTTTATTTCTCAATTCAGGTTTGAGAATTTAAAAAAGCATATTTTGCCACCATAATTAAAAAAGGAAATAAGAAGAATAGTGCTTTTCATTCCTTTCATCAACATCTGGAATAAAGGGTATGGTCAATTTAGAGAATATTGGGGTTTTAGAGAAAAAAATCAGAATTTTAGGAGTGTATGTAGAAAGCTTTGGAAAACACAGAATACAGAACTAGAAAAATTATCAATGTTATGGCCAACACTTGAGGGATCTTGAATATCAACCCTATGAGAATGCACTTGTATAGCTGTGTCAGTCCATTTTCCATTACTACAACAAAATGCTGAATATACAAGTAGAATATACAAGTGCTTTAGCTCCTAATGTTGGAGCTTGGAAGGCCAAGATGGTGACCCCATGAGTCCACACTCTGCTGAGGGCCCTCTCAGCCGTGCCACATCATGGTGTACACACAATGCGATGGTAACACAGGGAGTCAGAGAGACTGAGGAGGAATGGAGCTAAGTAGGGCTTCCTAACAACTGAAACTATATTGATTCCTTCTGGGCATGCCCTCAATAACCCAAATACTTCTCAATAGGCCCCATATCTTAAAGGTCCCACCACTTGTCAATAACATCACACTGAGCACCAATCTTCCAACACACAAGACTTTTTGGGAAAGTCATATCCAAACCATGGTAATTACATTTAGGAGGAGACCACATCACTATCTATAGTCATTTATATATCTCTTATTGACTTTTTTCTTATGATCTAGGTCTCTAAGATTCGCTGGAACTTTGCCGTGCAGATCCCTTACTTAATGTCCCAGGCATCTCTCAGCTTCCCTTTCTATTTTCATCATTTTCCTTCATTTCCTACTAATGACAAATCAAAGATGGTAGCCCTGCTTCAGAAGGTTAAATAAGTCATGGTATAGGAAGCTCTAGCACCAGACTTTGGGTCTGGCTGAAAAGAGGTGAAACCCATCAGCACTGATAGGAACAATGAGCTGGCCATGAGGCAGGAAATTACCTCTGCACTCAGGGAACACAACACCTGTGCTCATTTAATAATTCAGTGAATTCAGGAAGAAGAAGTTTGATGCATGCCTTTGTATCCATAAATGTTGTTCTGTTGGCATTTTATGTCCAGTTGGGGTCCAGAGACTCCATACAAGTAATCTATAAGACATAAAGGTGAGAGGGTCCAGTGACTTGCATACCTCAGTTTTCACAATGATTTTGCAGGAAAGTAAGAAAAGAGGAAATCTTATTTTAAGCTTGAGAAATTGAACATGGAAACTGCTTTAACTCTTTCCAAAGTTATAGAAATAGGCATAAAAGACAAGGAACTCAATCTCGCAAACTCACATAAAATTTGCTAAACCACAGTACAGTATAGTTTTTAAAAAATCGTTTGCTTCTGGCAGTATTGAAATGGTTGAAGGATAATTTTTATAACCATTACATTAAACATTTAAATTTTAGTATTTTTCCAGCTGTGAAAACATCCTCAACATAATATTTGTTTGTTTCATTTGTATGCCAAGCCTTATAAAATAACTAGACTTTTGTTTCTTTGTTTCTTGCTTTTAAGAAAGCATTTTCATTAGCATTTCCACACTTATATTTTTAAATGCCAAATTTTTGAAAGATGTTTTCCAAATATAATATGTAGGTCTCTAAAAGACATTGTTTGTGGCAAGCAATATTATTGCCTTGGTACCAAAAGAGAAAGGAATCATAATTTTTCCTACACATATTAAAACTTCCTATTTTCTCTTGTAAATGATGAGTTAGAGATCTTGAAAACCTAGGCATTGTTTGACATAAAGATAACTGTTTGCAAATAATATGTTTGTGAGAATTTAACATTGACAGGGAGATAATTCATCAGTAGTTGAATGATGTATTAATGATAAAAAATTAGTGCTGGATAAATATCAATTTTTATTTGTAAGGATAAGAAAAATACCCTCTATAGTCTCCTAGTACCATCTTATTATTTTTAAATTATAATATAAACATGCATGTGAGATCATTTCTGGTGATTTCTATATTTAAAATAACGATCTTATATAGAATGTTTAACTTAAAAGATCTCTTTCTAGGGGCCGGCCAAATAACTCAGCAGATTAAAGCACCTGCTTAGGCAGACACAGGGGCTGGCAGTTTGAGCCCAGGTGCATCGTGCTGGCCCCTCCCCTGGGGCGTGCTGAGTTGGCCATTGATACTAGGCACGGTGGCGCATGCCTGTAATCCCAGCTCGTGGGAGGCTGAACACAGGCGGATCACTACAAGTCCAATCTATGTAGTGAGACCCTGTAGACCTTGTACTAAAATACAAAACAAATAAATAACTTCTTTCTGCAGTGATGCCTTAACTACTGCTGAAGGAAGATTGAATCGGCTTTATACTAATGATGTTGTGTTTGATTCAGTGAAGATAGACAGTGATATACAGGTGGCCTCTCAACTCATTGCTACAGTAGTCATGACAATCCACATGAGATATTGTCTCCAAGGCGGACCCAGACAAGAGGTGATGGGTAAGATCACTTATTTTTTTTGGGGGGGGGAAAGGTCTACAGGGTGTTCAGGGTCTCACTATTAGATCAGACTCATAGTGATCAGCCTTCTTACAGCCTCCCAAGAGCTGGGATTACAGGTACACACCACCACGCCCAGCCTCGATTGCAGTCTCAGCATGCCCTGGGGTTGAGGCCGGCATGGCAGGCCCTGAGGATTAAACCCCTGGCCCATGAAAATCACTTTTTTAAATCAACCTTTTATTGAAATAAAACATACGTGCAAGTGGTGCACAAATGCCCATCATGTGGCTCAAGGACTTTTGGTAAAATAAACGAATGCACAGTCCTAGATTTTGTTATTGTCGGTAAGTTCCATACCCTTTTCCTTTTTTTGTGTTCTGCTTCATTATCATGGGGTTAGAATCTACATTTTGTGTACCATTTGATAGTCCAGTGGGCACCCTGTCCTCCAAAGAGGCAAGAAGTGTACTGAAAGAGCAGAGGGGGTGCCTCTTCCACTTTGCTTCTGATTCTTGTTAGCGTGGACTCAGTACTGGTTCTTGTCTTGGCAATAGAGATCAGCAATCAGCCATCTTATAAGAAGCTCTCTTGTGTATCCTTATGGATATCAAGAGCTGTCAGGCTGTGACCTTCCTCCCACTCTCAAGTTTTAGACTTCTGGGCTTCCATCTTCTTCCTCTGAACATCCAAAATCTACTAAGTCGACCTTTCCTTTTTACTTTCAGCCTACCTTAATAAGGCTCCATCTACATCCATCAGTGATGGCATAGCAAATCATAATCTTAGCTTTTGTTCTCTAATATTTGATCAACTATTTTTATTTAAATTAATGTTTATGAGAATAATTGCAGGGAAACTTTTCAAATGTGTAGCCATGATGTAGCCATGACTCTCTTTACAATGTCCCCCACAAGCAAACTGTTCTGGGCTAATGGGAAAACCCAATAAAACTACATTGCCATCAACTTCACTAAAAGATGTAGACTATGAATACATTAAGCTATTAGAAGTTTAAAAGTAGACCTCAGTTTTAACTAGACCCCTTAGAAACTACTATCACGTTAAATGAAAAAATAATACCTCAAAAAAGGAAATTCTATTTTCATAAGTTTATTATGATATTAGAATTGAAACTGGAAATAAACTTGATCATAAACCGTAGGACACTATGCAAATAGTAGCATATTAGTACCAGAATATTAAATAAAATCTGATACATTAACTAAAAGCCTGTGTAGCTACATATAAAATGCTAATTTAAACTGTGACTAGAAACTAAATATACTATATCTATTCCACTATCAGAACATATAAAATTGTGTATTTAATTTGCTATGGAGTAGTAACTTTCATCTCTTTATTTAAATATTAAAATTTAACCACTAAAATGAGTCCAAGACTTGTTTAAATGATGCTAAACAAATCATTAGGCTAAGGGTTGGCTAAGTAGTTCAGCTGATTAAGATCCTTAGAGTGCAGTGTGTGCATTTTACCCCCAGGGCATGCTGGGATGGTAATTGAGACTTTGCATGGTGGTGGGCCTGTATTCCCACATCTTGGATGGCTGAAAACAGGTGCATCACTACAAGCCCGATCTGCATACTGAGACCCTGTAGACCAAGTAGATCCTGTCCTAAAATTAAAAAAAAAAATCATTAGGCTAAAAAGTGGCAGAAGAACCAATTATTTGGGTACTATAATTAGATGTAAATTTTTAAAATTTTTATCCAGTTTCTTTATTGTCCTATCTGAAGATCATGCATACTATCGAAATGAAAAACCATACACTACTACAAGGAAAGGAAATGATAAACTATGGTATTTCTATAGGTTGTTCATATTTAATACCTTTCTTATTTCGACAGTAGCATTATTTATAGCCCCTAGTTCTATTGGAAATATGGCTGCTATAGCTTCTATATCAGGTCTCTGTGAATAGAGGGAAACACTGCTCACTTTACAGACATTCAGATATGGGTCCTTCGCCTTAGCCTTCTGAAGAGAACTGCCCTCAAAGCATACAACTGTCATCCCCTCACTCCAGAGGAAAATCCAGCTCATGGTTCTAAATAGAATGGTCTGGGAGAGTTGAGGCAGGCAAAATGAGCCAAAAGTCTGAAATCATTATTATGATTTAAGGTCTTTAACATAATTCACCTAATGCAAATTTGTTTGGCATTATTTACTAACAAAAAATTAAGGTAATTTAAAAGCAGAATTCCATACCTGACAGATTACTTGACCCTTCACTATAAATAAATAAGACAAGTGTTTGGAATCATACAGAATGAAAGGGTCCATAAGGACTGACAAATGTTTTAATAACACATGAATTTTTATGCCACTGGTGATATAACTGGAAATCAAAAAGTATATTAAATATGAAAAACATATAGAAATATCATAGTTTATCATTTCAATATTTTTCATTTCTGCATATCCAAACGAACATATGAAATTTGAGATTGAAAACATCTCATTCATTATTCAAACCTTATTTAAAACAACTCTGCACAAACCAAGAAAGAGAAATTTTCACCTCTTTCTCATACAGTGATAGAAAAAGAATAACTGGAACCATCCGTCTCGTATGCTGCTTTGCAGAAATAATGGCATTCGACAATGAAAGCTGAGGTAAGGAGCAGCACAACTTGTAAGGAATGTTCGGCCA
This sequence comes from Tympanoctomys barrerae, assembly GCA_002564285.1. NCBI lineage: Eukaryota > Metazoa > Chordata > Mammalia > Rodentia > Octodontidae > Tympanoctomys > Tympanoctomys barrerae. The sequence goes on along the minus strand of NDGN011558714.1, from coordinate 17,208 downwards.
ATGAACAGCCATTTGCTATTCCATGTTGCCCCTTTAACTCTTGAAAATGCATTGTTTTTCTGGGTATCTTCTTAACCTCTGAATTCCAGAATTATCTAGATTCCAGATTATTTTTCCAGCCAAACAGGAAGAAGAAACAAAGACATGTGGGTAGTCTCATACATTGAGAAAAATGGGAAAGAATTAGAGGTTCTAATCACAGAAAGTCAATGTCACAGTTGAGATTAGGCACTTCACACATTAGCTGAAGAAGAGGCTTGAAGACCACGCACAAGGTAATAGTCAACCTGAAATTTTCAAAAGATATGAAAGAAGCTACATGGGATAAAGCAGAAGAGAGAAGCAAAGACCATCAAGGAGAATTACAGCAGAAACGAAAAACAAAACAAAACCAAAATCCCAAGCTGGGCAATGTACAGACAGGAAGAGACATCATTTATAGATCCCAGTCACGTCACTAGTTAGGCCACTCCTCCACTGAAATCATGGTCAAGTGAACAGCACTCTGCGGGCTTGCTTAGGGATACTGGGTAGGCAGGTGGGGAGCTAGAGATATCGAAGTCACTCAAGCCCAAGGCTGTGCCTTCTACCACAGGCAAGAGCCCCTGTCCAGAACAGACAATGGTTGACATTCACAGTGGCCTTGAAGCACAAGAGTCTTAAACCTGTGATGGTTTTATTCTGATCAGGGAAAACAAGTTATTGGACAGATTGTCAATGATTTCATCAAACAAGACTTTAATAATGCACTTTTTCATGAAAAGAAGGAAAATCCTCAACAATCCGGGAAAAGCATTTACTGGAAGAGGATTAAGTCCACCCTCAAAGCAAAGTCTATATTTCTTGAGTCTATGAAATCTCCTGCTCTTAAGAGCATTTACACATGGAAAAGGCAGAGAGAAACAGAGACACACACAGACAGACAGCAACAGAAACAGAGATAGAGGTAAAAAGAGAACCAAAATTTCTGGAGTCGGTGAGTTGTCAACGAACTGAAACTATTTCTTTCATGTATTACTAACTGGACATCTGCCCGAATTGTCAGAAGATTAGAAATTCTCTCCCCAGGTAGAATTCTGCTACCCTCATTGGAACAACTGACTTTTAATTTTGGGACAGGTCAGTCATACTTTCATGATTATGGAAATAAAGCATGCTAGAAAGTAAGACTGATTGTATCTCATAGTTAAGACTGATATAAATACAATTCAATATATATTTTCTAAACTTTCCAGAGCTTCTCAAATTATTACTTGGAAAGGGAGCTGGAAAGCGCTCTTTGGATTTTATGTTATGTGGACTAACATCTTGCATAGTTCTTATAAACTTTTAGACAGAAATCAAAATAACAGATTTGGAAAAAATAAATTACCTCATGCTTCCATGATTTAAAAACTTGGAAACAGATAAAACTTCTATGTAAGACAAGAATTAATGATTTCTTCTGACAACAGTACTTTTAAAACATTTCACCAGTAGATTTATGATTGTTTGTGGTTTAAAATCTACCTACCATTCCTATTTATTTTTTTTTAAAAATACATTTTAATTTTGAATTTATATCTTGCCAAAATACTCTAATTTGTACTGTAATTTGCCAGAATATTTCATTTTCCAGATCCTATGTTGGGGGGAGTAACACTAAAATTTTAAATAATTTTTTTATACTGACAGAAATTCAGGATTTTCTTTGCCTTTATATCATGAATAATGTTCAGGAAAAAAACCTTTTTTATTTATTTATTTATTTATTTTTTGTTTTGTTTTGGGGTGGACCGGGGATTGAACTCAGGCCCTTGTGCTTGCCAGGGAAGCATTTATTCCACTGAGCCATCTCCCCTGCCCCAAGAAACCATTTTAAATGTAAGACGTGTAACCAGATTTTCACTTGTATCACGTCCACAAGGTAGCACATACTTGCCTGTGCAGTTTACTCCTCGGTTATTTGAATTCCGGATCAGCATTCAGGTGATACACGCTTTTCCACTTGGTGCCCGGCCAAGCGGTTCCCATTTGCTTGTGTTTCTCAAAGCTCAAGCTGCCTTGAGAATTCTGAGTGGGGTGCAGTTTCCATAAACCAATTAGCTATGGGTGTTTATTTGTTCACAAGCCAAGCAGACGTGTGGAAGCGGAGGGCAGGAGACCCGTGCAGAGAGGGCCGGAGCCAGGGTTAACAGGCAGGCCGATTTGTAGGCATAGAAGGCTCCCTTCTCACCCCTAATGAGCAGAATCAGGCAGCTTTAATTCATGTTTTGTGGGCTTTTTTTGTCTCCTCAGCCACAAAAGGGAGTACAGGACCCTGTTATGGGAGGGTGAGATTAGTCCTATGTGGTCAAAAGGAACAATACTGACATGTTAGTTGATCAGAAAGATGTTTTCACACTGTTTCTCATAGACGCTCCCTGGAGACAACTTTCTTTCTTTCTGTCTCTCTCTGTCTGTCTCCCTCTCTCTTTTTTTAATTACCAAGCATGACATTGATGGTTATTTCTTCTTTCCACCCACTTGACTACAAAGGGGCCAGCTCGTGGGCCCCTCGTTGGTCAGGCCTGTGGGAGGAAGTGACAGAAGGTTGGCCTTATTTACCTTAGCGGCTTCCCGTGTAATCTGGTTAATCATGTGGCTAATGGGAGGACACCATGGATCCCCACACACTGCGCCCCACAATGAGCACTCATTCATATTTAATACAATAGAGTGTTTAAGTCATTCCACGCTTTGTGGAGAAGATTGGCCTTCTTTGTGTACCTTCTCCTGAGAAGCCTCTGCCCCTCCTCCTCTTTCAGACAGGCATATGTTCCGGCTCCCGCCTGCTGCAGCTGGACAAGGAAGGAGCAGGCTTCTTTCTTTCTTTTTTGCTTTTTTTATTTCCAGCCAATGAATTGATTACCGCGCTTTGAAATAGGGACAGCGACGGTCCCCCCCCCCCTTTGGCCTGTGCATGCGGAGATTAGCCTTTTGCCATTCTGATATTTCACAAGACCTCTTCTGAGGAGGCAGGGCTTGTGTTCCTCGAGTCAGCCGTTGTGAGGACAACAAGCTGTTGAGTACAGAGGCAAAATATATAAATAAAAGCAAGTGGAGTGTTGATCTTGAAATTGAATATCTCGTGTGTCTGAGTAAAGGGTTGAGACAGAAACTGGGTGGTGGGCAAGGACCTTCCTCACAGGGAATTTTGAAAGAACCAAACTGAAAGGAGAACCTGGTCGAAACTCTACCACTTGGCCCTTGGGTTTGATTCTACAGGGAAAAAAAAACAAGGTCCCATTAGTCCTAATGGGACAGACAATGGATGCACATGTTCTGTCTCACCCCACTGGATAAACTGACATTTTTGTGACTAATGGAAATTAATAACTCTTGAAGTGTTAATTTAGTACATTAGTACAGACTGTAAGGTAATTGTAACAAAGTAATTCTTTCAATTTTTTAAAAAAATGTGGGTTCCAATTTAAAACAATTTAAAAAAACCCTGAAATACTCTGGTATCCTCTACCTTCAACCTGTTTCAGAAAGACCACTGTTATCTAGGGTGAAAAATTGGACCACAGTCATTAGGCACTACCCCTATTCCTATGGTAGGATAATTCACCTTAATTCTGATAATAAAGATGAACTTTCAAAAGAAACACATAAATCTTAGTTTCTTGGCTCCCAAATATTGTGTACTTACCAGGCTTAGTGTCCTAAAAGCTCTCCCAAGCTGGGATGTATGTATCTTACGTCCCCTGGCTACAGGAACTTCTTATATAGAAAAAGTTTTAAGAGTAGGGGCCATGATGAAGTATGTTTCTGTTTAGAACAACAAACAAACAAAAAGTCTGAGTTAATGAGCTTACATTTGCAGCTGCCATGGTTTAGATTTTACCCAAACAATGTATTCTGCTTAAGTGATGACATATAGAGGTATAACTACATACATATGAACCGGTTTCACTCTCACAGTCATGAGAGATGGTGACTCCTGGACTCCTGGACTAGCTAATCACAGGAGATGATGACATTTATTTTTTAAAAGAATAGTGTTTCCCTGGTCTGGGACCAGGTTGGTGTGACAGATCTGAAAGCAAAGTTAGGGTGCTCCTCCATCCCATCCCTTGCAGCCAGATTCAGGATAGCTCAGAGGGATGGCAGAAACCATCCACAGAGCTTTATGTGTGCCTCACCAACATGCACCGAGCAGCTGCCCTATCAGTTCATTTTTACTTGCCAGTGTCATCGGAATACTGTATAAAACATTAGAGAATGCACTTACGTGGCTCATCAAAGCGATCACCTATACAAACTAACAAGGCAATTTAATAGTTCCCTTGGCTGAGCCCAGTCACCACACATGAAAACTGTTTGCATTTTCTCCTACTTAGAAAAGTTCTGCTGCTTCTTACAGTCAGCAAATGATATCATACACAAAACCACTGCTTTTTAATACTTAATCTTTATGTCTAAAGCCGTATGACATGACAAAAGAGAAAATTTGATATTTATTCTGTACTTCCCCACTACATAAGTTTTATTTAAGTTGAGCAAATGTGCAAATTTAAAATGTCTGCTATCGCATATAATTAAATATTTTGAAAAGCTTAGAGTCAAGATTTACGGAAGAAAGGATTTTTCTATGAATGTCAAAAGAGGAAAAAAAGGGAAAAGAGGAGGCAGCTAACAAAAAAGTCTTAAATCTCTTAAATTAAGTTTGCTCCCAAATAAGGCACCAAAATAAACCGAAACCTTAATTAAAGGTTAGCCTTGCAAGTGTCTACGACCCCCCATGGCCTGCTGCCTCCCAGCTGAGAGGCTTGGGCTCCTTCCCCCTCCACTTCATTAGAGCCTTAACAATCCATTATCCACTTCCTAATCCTCCTCTGCTCTGAGGAGTCCTGGCTATTAGAGTATTTGAAGGGTCCCTGTCATTGTGATGGAGGTGTGAATTGGTCACTAAGATGACAACCAGTGACAAGAGCTGTTTATTCGATTGCTACTTTGCCTCTTAATTACAACTGATTAGACTGCCTGTTGGAGGTGAAAACAAGAATGAACTGCTTTTGTTCAAGTCACCTACTACACTGCCTTCCTGCTTTGAGTTCCGTGGCCCTCCGGGATTTTTTTTTTTTTTCCTTTTAGCATGATTCTCAGACGTTTTTCCCCAGTACCACAATAAATATGGATCCAAAATAAAAATCTTTACTAAAATTAAGTTCAAGAAGTCCTTCTTTAAAAAAAATGTCAAAAGTTTTTCACAGCCTTCCAATTTACTGATTAATTTCAAATTTTGTTATTTTCTCAGACTCGGTTGAAGATTTCTGTAAAGTTTCAGAAAGAACAATTATACTCAATGTGTTTTCATAGATTTCTACTGAAAGAGTGATACCTGATAGCACTTATATCTTAATATTTTCTCAGAAATGTGCTAAGAATTAGTAGCAGCCTATGAAATAATGAGACTATTATTTTACTTATTCTTAAAGTTAGCATGGGAAGATTTTACATTACTGTCTTTCTTTGCAAAAAAAAGTCCATCCTCATGAAATTAATCCTTTCTCTTTGCTAACTGAATTCATTTCTTAAACTGTCACCTGAACGTAGCTTTGGCCAGCCTCATACTCTTAAAGTACTAAAAGAAACTGTTCTTACAGCTTTTGATAACATGAAATTAGAGTTGATAATGAAAGATCAGAATGGTTATCTGATACAAAACAGAGTTCTGGCTGTTAACCATCAGAGTAATTGGTCAAAAACATATAAAATGTATAAGATATTAAATTATATTTATATTATTATAAATTAATATATATTAAATTTATATTATATTAAATTAATATGCCCTTTTAGACATATTGTCCATTCTTCATTACAGTAACTGGTTTTTCCTCTCTTCTTTTCCTACTAGCTATCTTTTTGTGCTTTATTTGTATACTGAGTTTTTCGTAGGGGAGGAATCATGTGAGAGACTGGTACATCTGATTTACTTCATTTACCATTGTGGTCTTCAGGTGCATCCTTTTGCTATGAAAGCCTCAAGTTTCTATCATTTCATACTATTCTACTAAGGCAGAATAATACTCTGTTGTGTGTGAATACCACGTTGTCTTTATGTATTCAACTGCTGAAGAACATATAGGCTGCCCAATTTTTTTTAATTTAATACTTAAAAAGTATTTTAAAGTACAGTTGGCATGTCCATGGAAACAAATACACTAGAGGACACTTGTTTACTTTAGAATAAAGCTATAGTACTTAAGAAGAGTCTACATTTTCTCTCTCTTTATACTCAACTCCTATTTTAAGATCAAATAAAAGAAGAAAAAATATAGGATGATGGCCAAAAAGAAGATGTAGAAAACTGCCTTCTTGACCAAAATCAAGGAAGAAATACAGCCCTACTATTCTTAAGATTCACAGAGACCCAATAGGAGAAGGGCTTTTGATTATAATTATTTTGCACAAACCAAAAATGGTGAGCAGGAATTGATATGTCTAAATAACTAATTTTTTAGTGATCATAACTTATTGTTAGATAATTGTAAAGATTATCTATCTATCTATCTATCTATCTATCTATCTCTATTTTCTCAATCTCTTGCCCAGATTTCCTTTAAAATTCTGGGCTTAAGCAATCCTCTTGCCTTAGCCTCTCAAGCAGTTCAAACTGCCAAAACAACCACCACATCCAACTTTCAACAAAATTTCTGCAGTTATAAGGTATCCAATGTGGAAAGGGCATTGGAATCAACCTAATTTTTCAAAAGAAAACTTTAAATTTTGTCTTTGTTTATTATTACTGTCATTCTTCTTCTTTTTATTATTATTATTGGATTCATTATCAGTATTTTCAAATTTCTGGAAAATAAGCAAACAACCAAAAAATCAATTAGCCTTTTATCATTTAAAATCAACAATTTATTAGATTATAAATTTCATGCATAATTTAGTAGAACTTATAAATATGTTCTTAAAATATTATAGTTCCACTTATGTATCTTAACTAAGAAGTACTTGGACGGCAACTCTTCTCTGTTGATCTTAGTGCATCTCCTCACTTCCGTCCAGCATGAGCTCTTATTAATTTGTGTCACAACGTTTTGAATTGGGAAACAGAAATACTAGTAGTAACTTACTCATATTGCTGGCGTAAAAATTAATAGAAGTTACATAAATATGACAGTGAGAGCTGAGTCAGTGACACACACTGGTCACCCCACTGCTCAGGGGCCGAGGCAGAAGGCAGGTGAGTTGGAGCCCTGTCCCGCAGCTCAGGAGACTTGTCTCCAAAAACAAGCCAACAAAGAGACGTGAAAGGGGTGCCTAAAAGAACCTTGCAGCTAGTGTCGCCTTCAGTGGAGAAGAACTGAACTGCTCTCTCACACCACTATTCAGATTGTAGCGGAGACTTATTGTAGAAGGCAGCTCATGAGGAAACAGAAAATAAAAGAAAAAAAGGCATTTGTATTAGGAAGGAAGACTGGCCTGGTAAAACCATCTGTATTTACATAATGTGTAATCTATATAAAAGATCTTAAATAATCCATTTAAAAATTTCTAGAGCTAATAAATATGTTCAGTAAGGTTGCAGGAAATAACATCAGTATCTGAAAATCCAATTCATTTTTTGTACAGTGGGAATAGATGATTAAGTTAAGAGCACAACTCGGTCCACAATAACCTCCCAAGAATAAAACACTCAAGATTCAATTTAACTGAAGACATACAAGACTTTTCTGCCAAAACCAGCAAAGTATGGTTGGGAGAAATTAAAGCAAATCTAAATAAAAATAGAAAGACATCTGTGTTTATGAACTGAAGGCCTTCCTATTGTTAACACAACAATACTCTAAATTACTGTGCAGACTCAATGCAATCCCCACCACCAGTAGTTCTTTATTTTGCAAAACAATTGAAAAATCCAATATTAAAATGCATATTGAAATACAAAGGACTCAGGGTAGTCAAAACAATCTTGGAAAAGAGTAACAAAGTTGGATAAATTACACTTCCTAATTTCAAGTCTTACTACAATAGTAAAATAATCAGTAGAGCGTGGTACTGGTGTAAGAAAAAAGTATACATGCGTATGGAATATAATTGTGAGTCCATATTTTAAAAAATAATAAGCAAATAAATATACATTTAGCCAAGCCAAACAAACAAACAAACAAAAGAATTGCCAGTCCGGAAAGGAACTTCTAGACGCTGGGGAGTTAGCTCAGTAGAATAAGTGCTTGCCTGGCAAATGCAGGTTCCTGAGTTCAATCCCTGGTACCACAAAAAAAACAAAGTAACTTCTACATTTATGTTTAATTTATTTATTTTTAATTGATTTTAATGAGAAAAAAATCAATTGATTTTCAACATGCTTTCAAGACCATTCAAATTACATCAATCATCTTTTTAATAAACAACACTAGGAAAATTGATATTCATATGCAAAGAAATTCATTTATAAGTTCATTTCATACTATAGTAAAAAGTTCTGGTTTAAAAAAATGTTAAATTCAAGATTAAACCATGCAATTTCTAGATGAAAACAGAAAATACTCATGATGCTGGCCTAGGAAGAATGTTGTTTAAATATGACACAATGATAAGAGCAATAAGAAGTTTACTTGAACTTTATTAAAATTCAATTAGATACAAAGATCAAATTTTAGAAAATTAAAACAATGTATAACTTGGAGAGAATATTTGCATGTATTTATGTAGTGAGAGAATTATATCTACATCATATAAAAATTATTTGAATTAACAGAATGACAGATAATCCAATATTTTAAATGGAAGAAAATAATTAAATAGCCAAAAAAAGACATACAAAAGTCCAGTAAGTAAGCATATGAAAAAAATTCTGATAATCATGAGTTATAGGGAAATGTTAAATTAAAACTACAATGAGATATCACTTCACATTCAATAAGATATCTATAATAAAAAAAGACAGCAACAAATATGGGAAAAGATGTAGAGAAGTTTGAAACAAATGGTTAGTGGTAGAGTTACTTTAGCAAATAATTTAGCAGTTTCCAAAAATATGGTAGTTTTGCCATAAGACGCAATTCTATTCTTAGCTATTAACCCAAGAATAATGAAAAACCTGTACTTGGATCTATAGAAAGCCTTGCAAATAGACGATCTACATATCTATGCCTATGGTTGTATCTATGTACATTTATCTAGGCAAACAAATGGATGCAAATCATAGCTATAGACATGTAGCTGTTCAATGAACACCATTATGTAGGTACAGAAATTTAAAACTGTAAAAATGGAGCTCATTGTTTAAAAGAGCTCTCCAATTGCTTCTTAGGTTCAGCCAAATTTGAGAAGCCCCAGACATGATGTCTGGTTTTTTTTTTGTTTTTTTTTTTAATGTATTTGGTTGTTACAGTGTCTCACTACACAGTTCAAACTCATAGTGACGCTCTCATTTTTTAGCCTCCTGAGAGCTGGAATTACAGGTGTGTGCCGCTATGCCCAGACTCTGGCGGGCTCAGCACACCGTGGGGGGTGAGGCTAGGGTGGCACATGACGCCGGGAATGGAACCACAGTCCCTAAGGTTGCCTAAGTTTAGCTAAGCAGGCACTTTAGTCCTCTGAGCTATCTCACCAGTCCTGGACATGAAATGAGGTCTTACTACCCTTCAGGCTTAAGCAGAGCCTGTGTTTTTGTATTGTTGACTTTACCCATCAATAGCTTTATTTAGACTGAACTAAGAGTTTGTCTTCTTTTTCTTACATCAACCTGTTTCTCCCAGATTCCCACCATTAGGGTGGCATACACAGCAAATCACTAGTTGATTCTCATATTCCAGATTCCACTCCTTCTTCCTTTTCTGATGTCAGGGCCTTTATCCCTGTGTAAATTCCAGGAGCAGCAACTTGGCCCATCCTTCCATCTGCACAGATAACAGATTGCAGCTGTTACAAGTGCTGATACTGAGCTTCTGCTGGAGGATCATATAGAACACATATGTTGCTCCACTTTTTCCTTATTAAATAGCTGCTTGCCAATCAGATTACAAATTTCCCTCTGAGGTCATGAAACATGCAGAGCTCTTTTGAGACTGTTTCTCTGATGTGCCAGCACCAACCACAGCTCAAGTGGCAAGACAACCAGTAGATGTTGATTTTTATTTCAAAGGCTTGTAGACCATATCTATATTCTCACTTGCACATGTCACCAATAAGGGGGTCTACGACAGTAAAAATTTAAAGATAATCCCAAAGCCTCCTGTTAATCAAGGATCACAATCTACCTGCCCACAAAACCAGTATGGTTAATTTGCATATTATCACTTATTAGCTCCTGTCTACCCTCTGGTGTGGTGGAGGTGCTAATGAGCGGTGAAATGAGTTAGACATTGGAAATACAAGGCATTGGGAAACATGATAATTAATCTCTAAATAATAGAGATTGGGAAGGAGTTTAAACTACCATCCCTTTCTTTTCTCATTGCTTCTGCCTTAATTTCCATTGAAGACAACAGAGATTGCCAATTACAATCGATGGGTGTTCATTCAGTGATGAGGAAGTTGCAGAGAAAATATAGTGCTCGTTCTTCTTCCTTAACGGCTTATCAATCCAAAAAGAATATGACACAAAAACTAATGTTCATAATCTGAGATCTAATATAGACATACTTCTGTTCCTTTCTGTTCAGATTTCTTTGCTCGAGTTTAGCAAAGCCAGTTGTGTGAGCTCACCTCCTTTCCAAGTGTTTCAATCTAAGATGCAGTACAAAGCAAGGTATGTAGCCACAGGGCTAGTGCAGAGTGGTTTCACTTGAACTTTTCCCCACAGTACTATCTTGTCTCTCAGTCTTGATGGCATAAATAGGAAAATATCAGCCATGAAATTCCTGCCTTCAAAATATGGAACAAATTTGGAGCATCTAAAATGATGGCCAGTGCCCGGGGAGATAGTTCAGTAGAATAAGCGTTTGATTGGCAAGCACAAGGTCCTAAGTTCAATTTATGATACTGCCAAAAAAATAAATAAATAAAAGAATAAAATAAAATGATGGCCAGTAGTTTTCTCTAGGTCTGTTAATATGCATAGATTCAGAATTACCAAACCCAGATATAAGCTTCTCTAAGTTTTGAGCAAGTTGTAAAATGTACTTCTACTTCCGTGAATGTACACAGTGCAATTATCATGCACAATATATGGAAGAGACTAGATGCAGAGGTCATAGCTCAGTGTCCATAAGGATAGCTTAGGAAGAAAGAGGAATTCTATGCAGCAATTTGGTGCTGCAATATACAGCTGTCTCTCCACATCCATAGAAAGTTTGTCCCTGGTTTTCCTCAGATCCCAAAATCTGAGGACACTTGGATCCCTTATAAAGTATGGGGTAGTATTTGCATAGAAGCACACAAGCTCCCTCTATACTTTAGATAATATCCCAAAGATTTATTATACATGACACAGAGTAAACGCTAGGCAAATAATTGTTGAACAATGTTGCTTAGAGTATATTGACAAGAAAAGAAATCAATTCATGTTCACTACAGAGAAAAATTTTGTTGCAAATAGTTTTGAGGCAGGGTTGAATCCTAAGATGCAGCCCCCACAAATACAAAGGACTAACATTTAAAAACAATAGGCAATGGCTCTACAAAACCGAATATGATATTCATAGAAAAACAAGTACATGGTTTGCTACATAAGGATGCCTTTAAAGCCATTGTAGTAAGGACTAAGTTTTAATAATTTATTTATTCATATATCATTGTTTTAAATCAATCCCCTTAAATGTGCTACCCCAAATCCTAATATTAATAAAACTGCACAGCCAGTGGAAAACTTGAGAACTTGTGACAGGAGCCACTCATTAAAGGCATATACATGACTAAGTATATTAAATCATATTTTTAAATATAATATTAAATGGGTCCATCCTAAAGCTTGTCTAGAAAGACCCTTGATTGACCTAGGCCATGATTGCAAGAAATAAATCAATTAACAGTATTTGTACTGTTTTGGTGCCCTAGATTTACAATGGTGTGTCTTTTGAATTACTGTAGTAGAGTAATCCATTATATCTGCACTAAAACAAATCCTTACCTACATCATGAGTTTTAATGCAACCTCAATGAGTCTATCGGGCTCACTGTAATTATCCACTAGTAGTTGCCAGTAATGCTCCTGTGGATTTCTCCCACCAGGAGTAATGCATCAAAATTTGCTTCTTCTTTGAAATTGCTTGGGTAACACTTCTTCACTCTCATCAGATTCCACTGACTGGAATTGTGTTCCTCTCATTAGCATAACCTACATTAAAATTGAGAGTGGACCACTATTACTTATCTTCCCATGAGTACATTTAAGTTTACTCCAGGACTAATGACTTCAATACTTGTTTTACCACCATAAGATGACTGTCTGCTGTGCATGATTAAGATGGACTAACAGACAGACAGGGCTCAGAGTCCAGGAAATGGAGACTGCCATGCTTTGCAAAAGCATTCCACTTCAATTTTCAGATTTGAATGACCACAGATTTCTACTTGGCTCTGCATAGTTCATTCATTCTGTATCTTGATAGTAAATCTTTTCTTCCCACACCCAAAATTCCTTTGGAGCCAAGCACTCTTCTAATGGCTGCAATGAGAAATGATTTTCTGTTCTTCACCCCTAGTATTAGATCACAGAGTCAAGATCCAATTTCCATATCAGGAGCTGAAGAAGAGCTGCTTATTCGCATGACAGGTGAGATGTATGTTACCTCTACTCCCCCACACGCAGCGAAAAGGAAATTGTTCCTGTACAGAGTATTCAAATTCCATGGAAGGCCAATTTCAAAGTCTTTATTGTACTTTTTTTCTGTACCTAGTTTAAATAGTTTCCTTCATGTGTTTTTTGGGCTTCATGCAAATGGTGACATGATCATTACTGTGAACAATTCTTTCATACAGTATATCAAAAGAAAGAAGCTTTACTTTTCTCTGAATTTAATAATTCCTATTTAAATAACTTTTCCATATAGCCATGGTCAAAGAACTTTTATCTTTATATATATTATATGTGCCAGGGGAAATTTTCAGTGTAGAAGTCAAACAAACATTATTTAAAGCCATCTTTAAAAGTAAAAATCCAAGGGCTGGCCGAATAGCTCAGTGGATTAAAGCACCTACAAGCAGGCATAGTGGCTGGGGGTTTGATCCCCTGGCCTGCCGTGCTGGTCCCACCCCTGGGGCATACTGAAACAGCAATTGAGATTGGACGTGGTAGTACATGCCTGTAATCCTAGCTCTTGGAAGGCTGTAGACAGGCAGATCACTACAAGTCTGAGCTAGTAGTGAGACCCTGAACACCCTGTAGACCCTTCTCTAATATATATACGTATATATAAATTTATATATATATAAATTTATATATATATATATATATATATATTAAACATCCCTCAACTACAAAGAATATGAATGCTTCCAGGTGCCTGTGCTTCAGTCGCATTTATCCATTGAGTTCTAAACTGTTAATCATTTTCCTAATGATCTGCACTTACTAAAGCATCTTCTCAGCTGGACCAAGTAGACCTGGGTTAAATATTCTGCCCTGGGACTGAGTGATTTCATACAGAGGCTGAAGATTACCTTCTAGATCTCTATGCACCTGAGCGGTCATCTGCTTTTTAGACACTGTGAATTGTATTTGCAGAACATAAAAATAGAATGCATTTGGCTGTTTGGTATATCATTGAGATCTTTCTCAATTTACTTGGCTTGTTATCTGCCTTTGTTATCTGCCTTTATTTCTTTGTTTATTCTGCTCCTCTAGGTGTTTATTTTTTGGTCCTTCTGAGTTGCAGATGGAAATCTCTGTTTCACTAAGAATATGAGGATTGGAATCATTCATGTCCTTTGGACACCGCAATAAATTCCAGGGAACATTAAAATATCAAAGGTGAATCTTGGCCTCTTTATTCTAACATATGTAAAAGGCATCATGGAGAATAATGGAAAGCATAGCTCTACATTCAGAAAACAGGATATGGGCAAATAAGAAAGGGCAGCAAAATGTTCCTGCAAGTGGATTATCTCTCAGTTCTAATAGGAAGTGTTTTGGCCTTAGACTGGCCATGCTGATAGTAAGGTTAGATGGTTCTATAGCTCTGGTCCTTAGTGATCAGAGAAGACCTTGAACATTGCCTACTTCTTGATGGATGCATTTTGAAGCATCATGCAAATTGAACCTTGAGTCAGGACTTCTCTCTTAAAGGACAGCAGTTTTGATGTGTAAGCTTAGAAAGTTCTGGTGAGATTGATGGTTCAGCTCAGAATTCTGACATTTGGATTAAAGCAGTACAGAAATGAATCTTGTATTTGACATTTAAAAGGGAGGCTTTTCTACTGACTGTAGTTCCCTAAATCATGCCAGAAGGAACTGCCATGAAAAAATGGCTTGAGAAATCACTTTCCATTCGTTTCTATGTTTTCCCACATTATGACCAATGAATTGAGACCTAGAGTCATTACATACGTGGAGCAGCAGCAACACACAAACCAGTGAAGCGATTCATGAATACTAACGATCATTCCCTTTATAAAGATACTACAGCAAACGTTGATTTGCCAGCTGCATCCACTGGGATCTTTAAGAAAGCATAACATTTGGAATGCCTTTCTTTCTTGTCGCTGAATATGTATGCTTCTTTGGTTCCTTTGGAGAAACAAGGCAAGCAGTAGACAGGTATGGACTGCTACGACTTTAATTCTCTCTTAAAAAAGAGAGAATTTTAAGGGTCAGATGGAGGATTCCATGTACATTCAAGCTTCTGAGTATTTCTTCTGAAATGCAGCATCATAACAGCTTGATTTTGTTACTTATATACGTACATTATTTGTTAACATGTTTAACATGTTTACTAAACCTACTAAGACTATTCTCTTTTGAAATTTTAGAATAAAAAATTTTAAGCCTATCTACAAATAAGCAGTTGAATGTGCAAAATTTGCTTTTCAGACATGATGCTTCTGCATCTCCCCCTACAATGTACAGAGAATATCTTTAAAATGCAGCTAGTAATGCTCCACAAGATTATTCAAGAAAATTTTTGTTGTGCTTATGAACAGTTTACTTTGTATCATTTTTTCTTCAAAGACATGGTTAAAATTAAGTCATTAACATAGTGTCATATTTTACCAATATGATGATATTCTTTATTAAGGACTATGGAAAAAATATATATTCAAATTAAATTATCACATTTTCCAAAACTAAAAATAAAATTGCAAGGCATTCATGACTTTACAAATATACATGAAAAGATTGATGCTATGTTTAGCATAACTTTAAAGCAACAAGGTTAAAATAATGGGTAAAACATATTCAGGGCCCTTTTCTGGGCTCATCTGTGTTCTATGAATTTATATCTTTTTGCTATTTCCTTCAACTTATGCAGCTGCTACCCATCTCAGGCCATTTCCCCTGTATTTTCATATTATGCATTTTAATCATTCACTTGATAGAGAGGAAGAAAATTTATTGTCCTAAAATACTTCTATTCTTGAGAAATAAAGCTCTTGTTTTGTCTCTTTAAACAAACACATTACGGCCTACCAAACATGCCCAGCTATCATCTGTGGAAAGGATTACACCTTTATCTCTGAGGTGGTCAGTACATTTTGGTCTTAGCGACTGTGTTTGATGTTGGGAGTACAGAGAAGAAAAGCCACTCTAGATCTTTTATAGATACCTCATGGACTCAGCAAGAATCAGGCAGCTGAACAAACCCAATAGGAATAGGCAAGCACCAGGTTGGCTGTCCTTAGCTCACCAACCCTACCTGGAGAAAGAAAAAGATCCCCGAAAGAGCTGATACTGGCTGATTTTGGGGGATGAATCAACAGTAAGGTATTTAGGGATAATGGTTAACAGAGAGAAATTCCACATTAAAAAAGAGAAAGAACAAAATTTCAGAACTGTAACACCATAAGACACATCCTGGAAATTGAGAGCGGATCGGCATCCCTACCAGGGAAGACAAAAAGACAATACCACTGCTTGATGCAAAATATACAGCTACACTCATAAAGCTCTGGTACATCAAGGTAGGGTTTCAGAGATGGAAAGAACATGAATGGAATGAAAGGAAAGGAAGGGAAAAAGAAGGGAAGGGAAGAAAAAGAGGAAAAGGCAAGAGAATGAAAGTTTCTAAGTAGGAATAATAAAAAGAAAAGAGTAAATGATTTCCAACTGAACATCCTGACAGTGTGGAGAACCTGTGGAAGAAGATGAGGATTGAATTAAGGAAGAACATTTGGGGAGCTGCTGCCTAGTCAAGTGGCTTGAGTCAGGATGAAGAAGGAACGGATCTGGGGAAAGCAGGAAGGTTATCTCCACATAAATTCCTCACCGAGTTAGTTGGAACCTTAGTGAAAAAGTTAGTGCCTATGAGGTTTCTTCCTCAGGGGGCTCTTAATGAATATTAATGTGTTTTACGAGATGGCAGAAAATGATTTGTTCGTGGAGTCTGGAGGAAGGAGTTGAGGTAAGTTTGGTGTCTCCATGTCAAACATGAGATAGCAGACAAAGTGACCCTAGAAGGTACATCAATGGATTTGAGCCCTAGAAAAATGATGTAGAGGCTTAGAATTATTTTAAGTTAGAGAACATTTTCAGGAAAAATGTACAGGTCAAAGATAAGAAAGCTATAAAAACTCTAAATACTCTATAAAAACTCTAAAAGCTATTAAAACTCTAAATATATCCTCTTAGGGTGGTGATTAAACCCCATGTCTGAATAGCTAGAAATAAAGGAACAACCAGGAAAAAACAAAAGAATGTTCCAGAACTCTGTGTCTAAACCTGGTCCCAAAGAATAGTTCTGCATGTTAATAAATAAATAAATAAATAAGGTTTACCTATAAAATGAAGATAGAATTAAATACAGAAATTAAAATAATTTTTAAAAAACACATCGCATGAAAAGTAAGCGAAACTCACTTTGCATGCAAAGCATTTTGCAGATCAGAGCTGATTTCTTGTCACAAAGGTGCAGCAGGACTTTAGCCCTTTCAATCAGCTACTTAATCTACTTTGCTTATACATCATTAGGAGAGCTTTTATATGCAATGTTCTGTTTCATTCCCCTACAATGACACAGATTCAGTTATTCAACTATGATCCTATTCTTTTCTTTCCCATAATTCTATTGATAAACAAATAGCAATGAGACAGTTTCAAATCAAACTGGTAGGACAGTTTCAATAATT
>NDGN011558713.1:16747-33468 GCA_002564285.1 Tympanoctomys barrerae | reverse complement strand
TGAGAGCAAACATAACTTATTACCAACATTTTTATTGTATTATTGAGTTTATTGAATCAAAAGTGTGTACCCTTTAAAATGATATATTAACTCTAATGCCCAGTGTGGCATTGTTTGCAGATAAGGCTTTTGAGAAGTAATAACAGGAAAACCCTCATGAGAGGAATTAGTGTCCATAGGAGAAAAAGAAAGAGTAGAAAAATTGTCTTTGTTAATAACTTTAAGCCATGATAGCAGGTTTCCACCACATTTCAACTCTGCCTGCAGCTCGACTTTGGATTTCCAGCTTCCAGAACTGTGAAAATAAATGTTTATTAGTCAAACTACTTACTTTATGGCATTTTGTTACAGCAACCTGTGCAAGTCACTATTTAGCCTGCCTTCCTCTCTCTACCTTTCAAAATCTTCTTGTGTTCGTTTTGCAAACAATGTGCAGTATTTTATTGGTACTTTGTGGAAAGAATCAAGAGAAATACACTCATCCCAAATTCCTGGAAGTGGAAGTCTGCAATTGTACTTCTAATCTGTACACTTACTCATAGTCCAGTCAAAGTTATTTTAAAATAGTAGCAATAGGGAAAGAGTAATATTGTGCTTTCATTGCAAGCAATTTACATGTATTTATT
Organism: Tympanoctomys barrerae; assembly: GCA_002564285.1. Lineage (NCBI taxonomy): Eukaryota > Metazoa > Chordata > Mammalia > Rodentia > Octodontidae > Tympanoctomys > Tympanoctomys barrerae. Next base: position 32,842 of record NDGN011558713.1, on the reverse strand, counting down.
TGCATGTATAGGGATAAGTAGCAGCTAAAAGAACATGATCTTGCAGTTTGGTTGGTGCTTACTGAATGCAAATTTTATATCCAAGTCTGTTATATGTTAAAGGGTCCCTAAAGTATAAACTTTGAGTTTTAGGCATCTGAGAAAAAAAATAGTATGAGGCTTCTTTATCCCCACAAGCTGCATGCAATATAAATGCTTTGTTCTTTTTCCTATTTTATTCTTTTATCAAATATTAGAGTAGGAACTCTAGTACAAATCATTCTTCTAAACACTCTTGATCAAGCTTAGGAGATACTGGTTAAGGGCCGACCAAATAGCTCATCAGATTAAAGCACCTGCAAGCAGGCGCAGGGGCCAGGGATTTGATCCCCATCCCTGCCATTCCAGCCCTGCCCCCCCCCCGGGGTGTGATGAGATGGCAATTGAGTCTGGGCATAGTGGTGTGCCCTTGCAATCCCAGCTCTTGGGAGGCTGTAAACAGGCTGATCACTACGAGTCTGATCTAGTTGTGAGACTTGTAGACCCTGCCCTAAAAATACTATCTATCTATCTATCTATCTATCTATCTATCTATCTATATAATTTTAAGAATTTATAAATTATTTTTAAAGTGACACATTCAAAATAAAAGCCAACAACACAACAAATCAAAATAGCATTGTGAGGGAGGAATGTATATCTTTATTTCAATGAGTTAGGAATGGCTTGAAGGTGTTGGAGAGTGGAGAGAAAAATTAGAAGAGTGTGAGCCATGAATAATTTGGAATTAAAATAACATAGCTTAAGGATTTTGCTCAGGGCAGGATCCAATAGGTATGTCTAAGGAATAGGACCTTGACCTATTTCTTCAGGTAGTCTCCAACCTAACTTTCACTAGATTTTCTCTGTGTCAGACCTACTGATGAACCAGACAATACGTTGTTGTGGGAGAGACTAGCTGGTGCATTGTAATATGTTTAACAAAATCCTTGGCTCAAAAACTGGAAAACAATGCCTCTCTTTTCTATTTCCAATCTTCTGCACTGCCAAATGTCACCTAGAGGGGGGATGCATTATTGCTTTAGTTTTAGAATTTATGACCCTACCTCAAAATCCTAGCACTCTTTTTGGCACATAACCAGTGCTCAGTGAATGACAGTGAAATCAATGATCACAGTTGAATTTTTAAGAAAATGAAAAAGGACACATTGGGAGAAACTGGAGGGGAGCTGTGGCAATGATACAGCTGAAAGGCTGTGCTTGATACTAGGACACTGGGAGGACCAGCCAAATAGCTCAGGAGATTAAAGTGCCTGCAAGCATGCACAGGGGCTGGGGGTTTGATCACCAGGCCTGCCGTGCCAGTCTCACTCCAGGGGTGCGCTGAGATGGCAATTGAGACTGGGTGTGGTGGTATGTGCCTGTAATCCCAGCTCTTGAGATGCTGTAAACAGGCAGATCACTGTGAGTCTGACCTAGTAGTGAGACATTTAACACCCTGTAGACCCTTCCCTAAAATACAAAAAGATAATAATAATAAACTAGGAAATTGGAATGAAGAAGAATAGCCAGCTGCTCACAACTTACAATAAGAATGTCTCAATAACTAACTGTATAGATAGCTTTTCTACTGGTGCCAGCTTCCCTTACCAAGTCGTCATGGTCTGTAGCTGAGATGCTTCACATAGTCATGTTCACTCATTTCATTCATCTCTAAGATTTCTTAGAGCTGAGTTAACTGTGTTTGAAAGAAATATTCAAAATTTCTTGATTTCTTCTCAGTTAATAGCTTAACATACTCACTAAACTTAACTGCATGGGCACATACACAAAATATGAGGCCTAACCTTTCAGAATCGCTTTTTCTTTTCCAATCAATCACAGTTTTTTTTTTTTTCACATGTGCCTCACTTTGCCATGAGAAGCACTCAATGGGCACTTTATGAATGAAGGATAAGTGAAAGAGGTGAATCAATCATCTTAAAAATATGACCCATCATTTCCAAGGGCCATTCTTGAATAAGTTTTCCATTATGGCTAGTCAAGCACACACAGTCTCTTGTGTAACACAGAATGCGGTTATTGTATAGCTGGTAATGATTAGGGAACTGTTCTGTGGCCACGAAAGAAAATCATTCCCTGCGTGAAGCTAAGGTCGCAAGCTAAGCCTGCGGTTTTTGGCGTCATTTGGCTATTCTGTCTGCTCCAGCTAATTGGCAGATTTTCCAAGTACCAGATAATGACTGGCTGGAGTAGCAGACACAGGTGCTACTGTCACCATAGTGATGTGATCACGTGCTTTGAGATAACATTACACAGACAAAAGAGTCAAGGAGTGAAAAATAAAATAGATTTAGGTACACAGTAACTTGGAAGGTTTAATATTATATCTTAGTTTTAAGCAAAATCATCAACTCATACCAAGTCATTGAAGAAGAAAAGATCAGCGACCCCGATGCCACTTCTACATGTTGCTACTTATTCTTTTCTTTTTCTGGTGTTGACTAAGAAACTATGAAGGAGAAAATGAATACCAGCACTGGTATTTGCCTTCAAACTAATGTTTGAAAAACAAAAGGAAAATCAAAGACCAAATTGAAACAATTCAAAATTTAGCACCTTTGCAGTCTTCATAGGCATATACCATATTAATGTAATATATAGCACTTTCTTTTTAGGGATGTGTATAAGTTTTCTTGGTTTTCTGTCTTCCATTTTACAACTCAGAAATTATGCAAATATAAAACAAAATCCTTAAACAACTCTCTTTATAATCAATAAGTGTTATATAGGTCAAACTATTCCAAGAGCATGAATATATGCTACACTCCAGTCCAGTGGGATTTGAATTGCAAGCAGATCAGAAAGTTTAAATGATACTAGATGCAAAAGGAAGGAACACGGAAGAAAACACTTGGAGAATTAAATGTATTTTGTAGTTGCCAGGCAATATAATTTTTCAAGGTTGAGTAATGCATTAATCTCCTATAGGAATAAGCAGACATTTAGTTTCCACAGTGTTTTAAGCCAAATTTTGATATTTTTGGCTTAGAACAATGGATCAGGCCCCCATTCCTTCAAAGTTTTTCCACATCCTCTTTAATATCCACATTGTGAGTAACTGAGAGTACTTTGGGTAATTTACTTATATTTCATTCTGAGATTTATAAAGAATGAAATCACTATAGAAGATTTATGATTGAAGACAGTGCATATGAAAAATGTAAAACACAGTTCCATTGAACCAGTGAATATGTTCCATATTAGAAAACAATAATCTAATAAACAATGCATTTTTTCATGTACTGGAGGCCGAAGCATAAAGCATGTTCACTACTCTAAGAACAGAACCTCCAAAATTAAAAGATCTATACAACGGATTATAAAACAATTCAGAGAAACTGATAGCTCAACCCAAACAAGTACTAACATAGTAGTCTTTTCCATATCTAGAAGTAGCTTCTCTACAACTCTGTCCTGTGGGTGGAATGTCCTCATGTTGTAGTTCTTTGAGACTGAAACCACATAGAGCACACAGACATGACACTCTTTCCTGGCCACAGATGATACTTAGTTTAAAGGTACCAGGAATCTCTAAAAACTAACACAATTTTGAATTTCTTGATGTGAATCAAGGAGGAAGATTTAGCATTAAAAACTACAGTTGCATCTTGTGACCAAATCTGTTAAGGTCAAGAAAGAGAAATAATATTTAAAATATATCAATATAGGAACATCAAATTTCTGTTTAATATACTTTTGTGGTGTGGGAGTTGAGTGCACACACATTTGAAGGCTAGAAGCATTATATAGTTGCTGGCTCACAGGCATTTTAAAAACAATCCCAGCCTCAGGCAGGGAGTAAGAGACAGGGAGTTCCTGATGTGGCACCAGCATTGTTTTTCACTGGAAGCTGTTGCCAGGGACACAATGACTCCTGGTCTTTATTTCTCATTAATTAGCCCCTGTTCCTCTACTACTACCCTTACCTAGCCATGTAAAACCACTGACCTAGTTAATATGAAATGTAGGGATTGGGAGTAAAACAAAAGTTGCATATATTCATACAGAATATTGTTCACATAAACAGGAAACGAGTCACAAAATAGAGGCTTTTTGATTTAATTTCTCATTCTTTCTTACTTATCCATTTCATTATGTAGTTATCTAATTATGATTTTTAAAAGTAACCCCATCTGTAATGTAACCCTACTGAAAAATAACTGGAATATCTGTGTTCCAAAACTGATACTCTAAACAACTAATTTCAACAGTATGGAATATAACAACTATTGTTGAATTCCTATTATTTTGTTTATTGAAATTCTATAGGATTTCTATGTGTGTTTTTTTGAGCTACATTCAAAAAAGTACACATACCTGAGTAAAGTTTATCAAATCTTAAGCTTTAAAAGTTTAGTTCCAATTACGTGGTTTCTGATTTTTGTTTCTGTTTTTAGTTTAGTCTTACAGTACAATAAGTATAAATCTAAGTTCATTGTACTTACATAGCTCCCAACTACATGTGGAGAATAGACAAATTAATAAAAATAAAAGATTAATACAAAATTTAGGGAAAATTGAAATATATCATATTTTAAATTTAATATTGGGATACACTTCTAATTTTTTTCTTATTGTCTGCTTATTTCCTTTCCATCTTCTGTGTTTTGTGATCTTCCCAGGGGTGATAGAGCTTGATTTCTCTCTCTCTTTTTTTTTTTTCTGTGTGTAGGGCGGGGTCTACAGGGTCTCACTACGTAGACCTGACTCTTAGTGATCCTCCTGTTTACAGCCTCCCAAGTGCTGGGATTACAGACGTGCACCACCACACCCCAGTCTCAATTGCTGTCTCAGTGCGCCCCAGGGGCGGGGCTGGCACAGCACACAGGGAGTTGAACCCTAGCTGCTGCGCTCTGCCTAAGCAGGCGCTTTAGTCCATTGAACTATCAGGCTAGCCCTTGATTTCTCTTTTTTTAGTTTTTTTTAATTTTATAAAGAGAGTACAAAATACTAAAATGAAAATTACAAGTGATACAGAATTTCATTTAGTCAAGTAATAAGAATTTCACAGTAATGATTTCCCTCTTTGCCTGGCTTATCACCTCTGTCTTGCATTCCTTAGTGAATTGCTAGCTGGATTGTATATGCATTTACTTTAAAGATACTCAGTTATTCAGATAAATAATGAAACACAACTTCAGAATTTTCTGAAATCAATTCCTCAGTGAAACAACAGCTACCAGCCATTAAATGACATTTGATGTTTACTTTCACCATAAGTCCCCTGCTTCTCTGCTAGGAATTCTTATAGGAGGATCCACTACCATTTGGTTTAAAGTTGAATATGAAATAATTTCAAAATAAAAGTACTTCAAGCCTAATTCATGGAAGAACACAGAGCTCCAGATAAAATTCCTATCCTTTCCTTTTCAAATTTCCTGTGTTCCCACAAGTCAAGCTTTCTCCTTAAGACGTTTCCCAGGGCCTTCCGTAAGATTTTGTTCTTGGCTGCATCTGCACCGTTTTGCTGAATGTCCAGGTTTGAGGTTTGTTTGAGTTCCTGTTCTAGGGCTATCTGCTGGACTTTCCTGCAGGTGTGAAGACCCCATCACCCCGTCTGTGCCAACTCATTTCCACTTATGAAATACTTTATCGTGGAGGATGAAGCAAAAGTGAGTTTTGTTTTCCTGGCAGTCTCCTTTTTCAAAGGACTCAATAGTGATTTGGTTATTTCAGAGAAATGGAGACCAGTTGGTGATGACAGATTTATTAGTTAAGTGGACATCACCAAAAAAAAGCACTTTCCTTACAGTTCAAGTTTCCTTCTAACCACACTCTAAATGTTCAAGACAATGTTATACATTTTAGCAAATCAAATCCATGTGATTCAATATAGCCAAATTTGTAAATTTATATGACTTCCTTCACATAAACTTGCAGAAAACCAAAGTAGAAAATTGGGCAAAGGAAACAAAAGTCTCACTAAATTAAGAAAAAAGAAAGAAAGAAAGAAAATCACCCTAGATATTTTTAGAAATAATTGAAAAGCTATTAACAACAAAAAGTGATTAATTGTAAAGATACAAGTAAGATACCTGTTACTCCAAGCAAATATAGGAAAATTCTCCCACTCCAGGCCATGAAGTAATTGCAAGTATAATAGTACTATATGTTTAATTTTAAGAGTCATTCATGAAATGTCTGTTAATGGTCACTCAAATTTTCAGGGTAAACCTCAAGAATAATCAAATCCATGATGAAAAAGTTATTTCTCCTGAAGGAACAACTGATTTTAACAAGAAATAAATCTTATGTAGGGCTTACAGTGAAAATCAATTATCAATGAAAATTCAATTCTTTCCAGATTCAAATGAAGCAATACTGGCAGACTGATATGTAGTACTCATTGAACTCAATGGACAGTAGTGATGAATGATGTTATTGCTGAACTATTAAAACAGATTTATATGCTGTCATTAACCTTACTGCCAAAAGTTATCTTCAAAAATAAAAGTTCAGCTCTCTGACATCTTATTAAGTATAAGGATAAGAATTTCAGACAGTGGGCTATAGAAATAAGAGACAGGTAGCAAATAGGATGTCATTAACTCCAGCTCTACGTGCCTACATTAAGGAAGCCATCCTCTGAGCCTCAGCTTTCTCTTCTTTTAAGATCAAGGGGATGATTTTGATGGTTTCTAGAATAGCTTCCAATTTTATCATTCTGTGCTTACTCTCAACTACAAGCTGCAGGAGAAACTTAACAGCTTGGAAAACAAAAACCTTTCTTCTTGGGAAGAAAGGTAGAAACGCCAAGAAGACCAAAAGAAGAAAAACTTAGGAAGACTTAAAAGTCATGTCACTTGCTTCACAATTTTTATCTAGCATCCGATTTTCAAATGTGGGTGACATAACAGTGTCCGAGTCGTGCCTGTGTATGTGCTGACTCTATCTTCACAGGTTCAAGACTCTCTTGTCTTATGAAAATGCCGCCAACTTCATGCTGAAAATGTATCACATGTATTCAGTCAGTGAGCAAAAATCACTGACCTTTCACTGCATTTAATGATGTCTTACATAGCCACAGTATGGGAGTGCGGGGATCAAGTCAGGGCTTGGCGTATGTTAGACAAGGGCTCTACTACTGACCTAAAACCTCACTCATGAAATACATTAACTAGTCACAAACTTAGGGTGACTTGTGGTGGTTATCCTTCACTGTCACCATGACTGACTTGCGGCTGCCTAGTGGACTCCTGAAGCTCCTTCCTAAGTGTATCTGTCCTGGGGGTGTGACCTTGGGAACTATCAGGCCTCTGGCCCCTCATTGTCCACCTTTTCCCCCTTGTCTATGAGTGTAGGCCACTGTGAGTGAGGAGGAAGCAAAATGTGAGAGAGATTCAGGCAGACAACATCCTTTCTTTAAACCACCCCATGTCACCAAATATTTTCACCACTGTTGTTGCCTAATTACATTCTTTACCACACTGGTCCAACAATGTGTTACCATCTTCAGTCTCCCTATTATTGTATGGATACTTTCGGGGGCAACAGGGTGTTTACTCATCTTAGTGGACCACAGCTTATCTCGTATCAGGTACTCAGTAAATTTTAAGGAATTTTGTGAGTTTGTGAATTATGGTAGCAAAATAGTACTGTATTGGCCTGGAGGCAGGTGGCTGGGATGAGGCAGGTTATAATTAGACACTATTCAATGTGTCTCAAAATGGCTCTTTCTTATTCTACTTTTTTAGAGTGAGTCAGAGGGCCAGCCAAATAGATCAGCGGATTAAAGCACCTGCAAACAGGCCCAGGGGCCAGGGTTTCAATCCCTGGGCCTGCTGGCCCCGTCCCCAGGGTGCACTGAGATGGCAATTGAGACTGGACACCGTGGCATGCACCTGTAATCCCAGCTCTTGGGAGTCTGTAAACAGGTGGATCACTACGAGTATGATCACTACGGCCCTGAACACCCTGTAGCGTGAGTCAATGTGATACTAATATCATGTCTGACAGTATGAGTTCACTCAAAATGAAGTATTTCCATTAAAGAACATATATTGATAAATGTATAATGAGAAATTAAAAGCATATTTGGAAAAGTGTGGAGAAAATGTGAAAAATTATTCAGGTCTGACCTGAGAACAGCACAACTACTCATAGGAAAACTCCTAATAACCTTCTGCTTATCACGCTTGTGCTGTGCATCGCCCCTGCCTCATTCAGCGCCTCCTCTGGATAGGTACATTGTGGATCCACTTTACGCCCTCCTCTTTGACAACATTTAAATTTCCAATTGATTTGACTCTTCGTGTCCTGAATTTTCAAGTCCAGCCTTTTGGTGTGGAGGCCATCTGTTTCTTCCTTGGATTTGCATGCATTTGACAAAGTTACTGCATTTAACTAGAGTATTTTAATTTGTATCTCTAATAGAAATGCTTCACAAGTGTAGGCTACTTTTATAGAAACACACATGGAAATATTTTTATTAAGGAAAACCCCTTACATCTACTTCCTTTGTCCATGGAAACAAATCAAAATGCTTTTTTAAAAGGAAAACTCCAACTTATTATTCTAAAGTAAAAAATCTACTGGCATCAGCCACTGATTGCCACATCCACCCATTTACAAACCGATAGCCACCAATAACATTTGAGCAAAGTTTCAACATAAAAGTAAACTCATAAATTTTACTCAAACTAGTGGAGTGCTTTCCCTACCCTTCTTCTATATTGCCAATAAAACTTTATTACAAATTATATTTGGTCTGGACTTCATTGCAAAAAAGTCCTTAGAAACAATGATGTTTGTCTGCGCACTTCTTAATGTTTGACTCAGGGCTACTGTGCACACACACACACGTACCCACACACTTGTTTTCTCTATTCCTGAGATATGCTGCATGCAATCATTACCTTTTTTCTACATTTCCACATTTCAGTGTACACGCTCAACTCATAAATTCTAATGTGAGTGCTCGCAGGGATATCTTCGTTAATGTGCAATATTAATATTGTCTTTTATACCACAAATTGCTAGCTTCTCAACCCTCAATTAATCCCCAATTAATCTTTATTAAAGTGAACTCACCAGTGAAGTCTCCTACTTCCCACAGAGGCAGAACTCTGTGGTTGTGGCAGTTTAATTGCGTGACGTATGGCCAGAGCCAAGCAGGCCCAGATGTTTCACAGTATAGACAAGAGAATGTATACTTCACTCTGCCCTGCATTTGTTCTTTTCCGATGCCAAAACGAATACTTTGCCCACATTTTCTGTCTAAAGAATTATACATCTTCTCTAATTACTTCTTCTCTTTGTAAACTACCTGACTTACACTTCTGGAATTCAAACCAAGGCTTACAAATGATCAAATCTTTTGAGAGGTTTTAAAATATAATAATTCTATGCCATTAATTGCCACTGTCTGATTCTATTAAATTTTCATACTTTCCCCCTGGAAAATCTAGCCTAGTTCCTGGCATCTTCCCCACCCTTTCCCAGAAAAATGTTCTCCTCCCTATTCCTCTAGAGGCCTAGAAGAATCTCCCTAGTTGACCTTACATTTTTGCACATGCTTTTATTGTTTGCTTTCCTAATTTCAAATTGTATTTTTTATGGTCAGATCCATTGTTATGTGTTTCACTTCACTTTTAATAATTACGTAATGTATATGATTGTTTTTATTTTGATAATTACCCTGCATATCTCAGGTGTATATATTGAGTGGAATTAATGATTATTTTAGAAAAAATTTATCCTCTTTAAAAACATGAGTATAATTTATTATAATAAATATTTGGTTGATAGAAAAAAGCATTCATAGAGAATATTCTTTAGTAAAGTAACAGTTTTATATTTTACTTTTGGGTATGCTTCAACTTTAGGTTTCATTTGCTTTCCCATGCTATTGGATTTCCCATAATCTCTTTCTCTGATGAAGGTGTTCCCATTCTCAATCCCTCTTTCCATAGTGCAATAGTACGTTAGTCTTTTAGTCTAGAAAAGTCATCCAATTAGAGTGTCTAATAGATAGAAAAGTTCTATGACAGCAAAGCATCAGTCCAACCATTAGCCAGTAGACATATACACTGCTGACTACTCAGGATGTGCTCACTGGAATCTAGAAATACTTTATTTTACTCTAAATTTACAATAACCACATATATCTTGTATAGACGCTATGGCACTGTACTACCATGGCACACACAAAACATTATTGTGATATCAATAGTAAGTAAAGCTATTACGAACAGCTATGTGTAGTAAATATGTGATGCTTTATTGAGCAACAATATTTATCATTGTTCTTTTTGCACTGCAAAGGAGACATTATTTAAGATCTAAACTGCTAGTTCTCAACCTGCTCGTATATTAAATTCGCATAGAACTTCTTGTTTACAAATACCAATGTCCAAATAGAATGAAGCTGAGATTCATTTCAGAATAATTGGAACAACATGAGGGGGAAATGGGATTTTATAAGTGAGCTGTGTCATGTGTTATTAAATACTAAACAGAACAGGCATTTGAAGCTCCAGTATAACACTCAGTCTTCTTGGCACTATAATTTTTCTCTGTCAAATTTAACAAATGTCAGTTCTACTCCAGACAATAGTAATCACAATCTACTGGACATGGGTACTTTCATATCAGTGCCAATACCGTTCTTATGTAATATCAATGTTGAGAATTAATGGTCTTAAGAAAACAAGCTCATTATACATTGATGGAGGAGGCTGGACGCATGGATGATCTGGCACTCATATGTTGTTATGAACTCAAGGAACTGATAAAATGGTATCAGTGTTAGGGTCATAGATAATAATTTAAAAAAAATTGTCAAAATACATTGTACATTGATTTTAACCCCATTACAGGAAAAAGGGTGCTGACTCACACAAATAAATTTATTGTAAACTTCTCTTTCATCAACTGAAGACAGCGCTAAGCATTGGGTCGGGAGTTCTATATAATCTTTCCCAGCACTCACCGCCTTAGCTCACTCCTTACTCACCAGGCCATGAGGAGCTCACGCATCAGTGTCTGGGATCGAGATTCTCCAATCAAGCTGCACTATTGGCTGGTTTTACTCGGAGCAAAAGGACGTGGACTGAGGCACTGGGCACTGAATCAGCCTCACTGCATCAAGGTCCACAGGAGAGGGAGGTTTTATTTCTTTCTCAGGAAAATTCAGTCATCTTTGATTTGTTTTGTTTTTTAATAGAAAACAACTTGCTTTTCTATTTTAAAAAATACTATTCTTTCCACTATTGAGTACTATAGATGGCTTACTACTGTTTACTTTTCCAAATTATCCCATAATTTCAATTATTTGTTGTTATTTTAAATTCTGTGGCTGAGTATATGTAATATTCAAAAATTCCCCAGTTCCAGTACCTCACTGAAACAAAAACCAAATTTAAAAATCCCAACAACGCATAAAATAACTCTGCCTAGAATGTATGTAGCATCCCAAGTCTCCTTAAAATAATGGAATTAATACTATGCATTATTTAACAAATTGCCAACTTGTTAAATAACCAATTTACCTGCTTCGTGGAATGATGGCAAACCTTTTATAAGTGTATAACTGCTTCTCATGATTTCATGAATTCATGATTCACCCACCAATAGTAAGTATAACAAAAGCATTTCATTTTAGAAGGCATTTATCAATGTGAATCAAACACTTTAGCTGAGTATTTGTTCAGTTCTCCTCTGGAATGCCCAAGTACCTTCCTAATTTACCCTACTACCGAGAACCTGGATCCAGGAGCCTCAAAAGCTCCCAAGGTAGAGGATTCATTCATCATTAGTATACTGTTTTCTACGCCAAAAATGAAAGTTGCTAAATTCTCCCATGCACCTAACCCCATGATGGTCATCATACTGGTGAGGATGTTACTTTTTCATCAGAGATAACTTGTAATTCAAACCAGAAGCAAGAGCTACATGAACTGGTGATAACAAAGAGGACCACAGGGAAAATGCAGGTGTATTGTTACGTAGCTTATACACATTACTGTAGAAAGGAAAAGGTACTATTACTAGATGCTGGAATTGATCTGAGAAGATGTCACTATTCATACTTTAATGGAAGCAATACAAGGATTGGCAATAGTATGACAGAGTATGGGATAAAAATTAAGAAAGTTACCTTGCAGACAGCATAGAATTCAATGGACATATACACAAAAGTGGAAATACATATAAAAATAGTGCCATCAGGATAGTTTTGGTGGCTTCTATGACTATGTGTTTGCTGGGGGTTATTTGCTACTAACTGCTATTAAAAGAAACTGGGTGAAGGATACACAGATTTCTCCATGCTACTACTTACACTGCATGTGCATTCATAACAATCTCAAAATATTTTAAACTTGTGATAATCATAAGCTAGTATATTAAGAAACGGTTGGTTAAAACAAAGCCAATATCAACAAAAATATACCCCACTGGCCAATAATGTGATTAGACTGAGAGATATTAGAACCCATTAATTTTTACCTTGCATACTTATTGGCAAAAATAAGATACTAAGATATAGTATGTCCTCTATTCTTAAGTGTATGAAGGATATGAAAGATCTAGTGAAAGTCTTCTTGAACACAATTATGGCTATAAATATTTCAGTAGCTGTGATAGGAAGTGCAAGGACATTGTCTTAAACTCTTAACATTTACAGATGTGTTTTGAAGACAATAAATAGATCACTTTGCCAGAAAGGCGTTACTCTAAATTCACATATTAGATTTTATTCAGAAATAGGTGGCACATAAGAATCAGGACAAGCAAAATCTAGCAACACACTATTGAAGGACATCAGCCTTCTGCAGGTCCTCAGCACCAAAACCTGTAAATGAACTCTCAAAATATTAAACACGGAGTCATTTCAAGTCAAAACATAAATTCAAGAAGAGGAATGATAGTGTCAAGGTCTGATATATGCTGGGGTAATCGAGGCAGTGAGACACATTTAGGGAAGAATTAAAAGATGGAAAAAGAATCTAGAAGGAACTACAGTAATTCTAAAAGACTTTTTTTAAGCGGCAGTAGAACACAAATACAAAAGGATAAGGAATAGAATGGAGTTGGGCCATGCTGGACAAGGGAAAGCATCATGGTTGAGCCCTGAATACTGGTCTTATAGGAAAAGAAGTGATCAGTTGAAATCATTCAAATGAAGGCATTTGCAATATAAAGTAAGAGTTAAAGGAGGAGTTTCTCTGTGTGTGGAAGTCTAATTGTCTTTAGACCAAAACATATTTTTTTTTAATCTGTGGAATAATCAGGTGTATTTTACTGTTAGTTTTGGGCTATGAGAGCTTAATAAGAACTAAGGATTTGGAATAAGCATGAGAGGTCAGGGTTGGAGCAACCCAGGGGTTGTGAGGTTCAGTGTGTTTGGGAGAACCAGACGGTGTTGCATTTACAGATTGTAGGGCAGATGAGTATGACCAGGCAGGAAAGAGAAACAAGGAAAATGTTCCCACTCAGCACAAATAAAGTGACCAGCCATTACAATTTTTACAATCTTCTGTGTAAGAAGACTACCTTTATGAAACAATATTATCAAAAAGGTAGAATAAATATTTCAAGGGGAGGTAGCTTCCTGTCTACTTGTCGCTATTCTGTTTAATACTTGATCTGAGCACAACAAAAAGCACAATAAATAAAACATGATTCTACAAAATTTACTTCAATTAAAAATGTTAAAACAAGAAAGAGTAATCAGTTCACAAGTGATTAGCCAAAGTATGATTCTGTGAACACAGTGTATATTGTTGGTAGCAAATCTCTTCTGCATATCAGAGATAACAAACTGGAACGTGTTATGACGTATGATATGAGGTGTCAAAAATTTCTAGGCAATTTGGTGATAGCTAACACAGGCTACATCGCTGGAAAACTAGGAAACTGAAGCTAAGAAAATTTATTATAGTCCAGATTCAGAAAGCAAGGATGCAAAGTGACGGAAGTAATTATAAAATCAGATTCAGAGGAGGGAGTTCACACCCAAAGGAAGTGTTTTCTCAAGCTACATCTAGTGCACTGAACGGTGGTAGCCAACATCTGAAATGATGCTGAAATTTATTTTTACTGGGAAGCCTAAAAACTTAAGGTTTCAAAAATTTTTATGAGATTTTCCTTTTAAGGCCAGTAGGCTGAAATCAGGAGAAGGAAGCTCAGCTGCCACTACTTGGCCGGAGGGACAGACGTTACTTAAGCCTCTGGGCACACTCCTGCATGTAGGAAACACACTCCTGGAACTTCCCTCTCCCTGGTGCCCTGATAATTCCGAGAATGGTGATCTGCATAATCACTGCAGATAATTCACACTGAGAAAAACTTTAAAAGTCAACCTATTCCTGCCTCAAAGAGGTAATGAACTGGTTACTGCCACTGAACCTGTGTTGTCGGTTCTGTGTATCATTTATTATTTAATATTCTTTCTTTCTCCCTTAGCCTTCTTGCTTGAATCTCCTCATTTTCCTATTATAAGCAGAGAAGAAGTTAATATTTTCTGAACTTCTGTCTTTTTAGAGACCAACTTCCTATGAATCTGACAACTCTGAGAAAAGCTGCATTTTAGATTTTAATGTTGTTTTTATTGTATTATTTATTCAAAAACAACTGCTGGCAGCCAACATGTATGCTAGTTAAAAGTTTCTATCAAGTACACGGCTGAACACTCCGTGTTGCACTGTGAATATAGAGGGGACACTAAGCTGCACATTGGGTACAACCAGTCACCAACACTAGCAATTCTGAAGTTTTGCCTCAATCAAAACAATGTTTCTCAGGGATTTACTAGCTACAAACAAAGAAATAAACAAATGAACTACTTTCTTTGAAAAATAAATTGTTAACAAAATAAAACACTTTTATCCCATATATTCTGTGTAATATCTTTTTAGTTTTTAGTAGTGTTTGCCATTTGTTAGGCTCTCCAACTAGAACCATAAAAACTAGCAATGAATGATAATATCTAAATTCTCTCTGCAGCTTATGTTATAAAATCACACACATGATGCCAGCCCTTCTAGTTAACAGCTAAAACAGAGAGATGAATTTCCTGATGGTGGTTGAACCCACTTAAGATCTACTCTCTCGTGAGTAAATGTCCCTCTCTATGATTTTTGGTTGCTATAAGAGGGTTTTATTCTGTTTTGTTTGATATACACTCTTATGGAAAACAAATTTCTGCTGAGGAGCTGGAAAGAAACAGTTGCAGAATGGGAAATTTAAAAGCTAAGAAGCAGCATTCACCATACATTTCAGCTAAGAGCATGAGGCAAGCAAATGCTAACCCTAGCAGTGATTATATTAGATCTATAACAATCACTTAGGCAAGCAATGCTTCTTATATAAATATTTGTACTGAATTATAAACATGCACCATAAGCCAGAGATTTTTTTTTCCTTCAGAGGGTACACACCCTCAATATTACTCATCTTAATAGATAAATTTTAAAAATAGTAGCTAACACTTGCTGGGCCACATACTGTTCTAAGTGCTGGATATTTATTGACCTATTTATTAATCTAGTTTATTTTTTAAGAAGCTAGTTATAGAGGCGTTCTATTGCTGGTCAAAGGATAGCAGCTAGTAAGAGACAGCAAGGATTCTGCCCCTACAGCTGCATTTGCCAGACCTACTCTTAGTATTTCTTTTTTCTGGCCCGAGTTCCTCCGGGTGGACTTTTGTGAAATGAATCCATGAGGAATTCGTACTCTGGCTTCTGATTACATTTGGCCAATGAGATGCAGCACAGAGAAACTGGAAGACAAGAAGCCAGCTTACAGCATGATACTTAACATGAGCTTCCCTCTTGTACCCACTGTCCCAACTTTACAGAAGGCTTTGTGCTATTGCTTTGCTGTATTCTGGTGGAGGTTGCAAATATTTGCCCCTCAGGTGTAGGTGAGCCAGTATTTTTCAAATGCAGGCGCGACTTCGGGCAATTCATCATTTCCTGTTAAGTGCCTCTATTCTGCTCACCATGAAACTGCCATTAGGGCTGGAGAGATGGCTCAGTGGTCTAAAGTACCTATTTAGAACAAGCTTAGCAAAGCACAGGAACCGCAGTTCAATCCCCCAGCACCACATGC
>NDGN011558713.1:0-16697 GCA_002564285.1 Tympanoctomys barrerae | reverse complement strand
TTAGAACAAGCTTAGCAAAGCACAGGAACCGCAGTTCAATCCCCCAGCACCACATGCCAGCCATCCCCACTCCCGGTGGGCTGAGCTGGCCACACACACACACACACACATAAAAAAATAAAAAATAAAAAATAAATAAATAAAAAGAAACTGCCATTAGCAAATTCAATTCAGTTACCCCTCTGAATGGGCTGTCTGGTTTTTGTTTGTTTGATATATTAGGAAATAAAATGTGTTGTTTAAGATTTATCAACTAACAGTTAAAGATACAAGCATAGAAAACAGTGTGGTCACTTCATTGTATTTTCCTGAACGTCTGGGTGTCTGAGGGTAAATTTGATAAAACTCTACTTCTAGGAAAAGCAATCGTCTGACAAGAAGAGTATCGATAATTCTGTGATCTCTGCGCATGATGTACACACAACGGTAATCCTGAAGATGTGGAGGCAGCAGGCTCCTGCTACGGACGCCCGAATGCTGACTTTCCTGCAATTTCAATCTGTCTCAATGCTTCACACCAACATATTGTCTCATTTCACACATTCAGACTCATTTAAGCCTCAATCATGAGAAAAAATAAATCCTATATAAACAGCCTGTGGTTGGGAAGATTTTAACTGTTAAAGGCTATAAACTCATTGAGTTGTCATTTTACTTTTGAAAAATAGAAATGAAGGAGCACTATCATATAATTTAAATCTATTGGTGAACAGTAAAACACTTATTTGATGGTTCTTGAAATGTGAAAGCCACTTGCTAAATTATCAGCGTTCTACAAAATCAAAGCTAGATTTTACCTATTTGGTTCCCACTGAGTATGAGATGACGCAGTTCCGCTTTCCTGCTCCTTATGTTTCAGCTACTACAAAAAATGATTTGAGAAATTTACTTTGTTTATTGGAGTGAAAGTCACTGCCTGTTTCAGGATTTTTTATTTTAGAGAGAATAAAAAAATAATTTGAAAAAATAAATGATGCAGAATTTCAAAAATAAGATGATAAGAATCCAACAATGATTGTTACATTGCCCATGTTGCCTTGGATCAGTAGGGACACACCTAAATCTGGCTTACGAACTATGCAAGTGGCCGTCCAGACAGTGTGAGAAGCCACCTCTACTGACGCTGAGGACATGTCACTATAGCATTTGCAAATAACTAACACTGTAAAAGTGATTTTTATTTGGGTGCCACTTTTGCCAAAGCTGTGAGGCTACATTTTCAAAGAGTAAAATTCCAAGCCCTTAACATTCAACTGGCATCTGCCAACCTCAGTTAGACCCTCCTGTTTGCTTCTGCAAGCCTGTGAGCTGACCTCATTGTAGTTATTTTCTCACCCAGAGTTCTGTAAGATAACCGGAGACTTTCCTTTAGTGTTGCATGAGAAGACTCTCTTGAAGGGTGTGGAAAATAATGAACTGGAGGAAGAGAAAAACAAAAGAAAACAAAAACTGCAGGGGACTTGGCAGTTTTGACTTTTATGACTATCATTGATTACAGTTCCCTTCTGTTGGACTCTCCACACAGCTGTGTACGTTTGGAGCTTCATATTTTATTTTGTAGTTGGGACATTGACCATCACATTAGAGCAGCTAATGTAGGCACTTTGATTTAGATTTGCTACTATGGAGAAATGAGGAGTACAGTTGAAATTTCTATTTATAGATGCATACCTACATATGAATACTTCACATAAATGCAAGAATGGGTATAGTCTAAGTGTAGCTGCCATATCCCAGTGAATTTTACACCCTATCTGCTATTTTATTTTTGCAATTAAGCTTTCTGGAAAATACAAATAAAGTCAAATCTATAAAACATCAATGCCTCTTATTCATAATTTCAACAAATATAGCCTCTCTTTCAACAAATAAATTATTTATTTATTGAAAACAAATGGCACATCATTTCAAAATATTTGAAACATCAAACCAAAACAATTTTATAAAGTTTAAAGAGTATAAATTTTTGAATTCATGCCTTAAATTAATAACCTCAAATGTTTATAGCAATGATTTCTTACTTAGTAAAAACTATATTTGTAATAAAAGTAAAATTTTCAATGATTTAAATATTAAGTCATGCACTTCACGAGCCTTAGTCATTATGCTTTTAAATACATGCTAAAATTTAAAAGCACTGCAGCAGTAATATATGTGTTAAACATATACTCAGTTTTAAATCTCACCAGTGTAGAAAAAACAAAATGACCACTTTTCCAAGTAATCTTTCCCAAATACGTACAATACAACATCAATTTTTACCTGATACTTCCTGATCACATGCAAATAAGATGTTGATAAATATCTAAAATATTTTTAAAATTCTGTAAAAACCAAAATGCCTATACATGGTGTAACAATTTGCAGAAAGTTCCATATGTAAGTCCAGATGTAGTGTATTGTTTTGGAAAATATGACATAATAAATGAGGATTCAATGAGCAATAGTATCATTTGTTGTATATTTAAAATTTCAAATACAGAGAAAAATTATCTTAGCAATCATCCACATATATGCTGACAAAATAACTTTGTTAATTACTTACATAGACCTTACAAAACTACTAGACTTTAAGTAGGAACACTTATTCCAAAATACAAATTACAAATCTACAAACAGAATCATTGATATGCTATTGGTGAGCTTATATATAGAATTCTATCTGACAGTGTTCCAAAATCGAAAGTGAATTACTTATACTTCTGTAATTGTAAATAAAATAGGAAGAAGCATTTGATAAAAATCATCAGATATAAATTGAAATTAGTGAAGATTACGTCTCAATGACCTTACCATTTTGAGTTTTACCACCCAAGGCTAAAATTTTCTGTAACATTTTCTCCAATAAGACTTTTGAACCTCACTGTTGACTATGGTTTGGGAGAGTATAATGTTTCCCAACTACCAGCTATTCTGTACACTACGACTCCTTTTCCTTGGGGACTCTATTCAAAGCATAATCACAGGAGTACGAGAGCATAACTGGGAAAATGGTAGTGTTTAATTACTTATTCATTATTTATAAAAAAACAACCAATAAGCCACATTAATGTCTAAAATACAGACTATATCACAACATGTTGCAGCAGTACAACGCATCACTGCATAAATATATTAAATAGGAACTAACAACCCACCTAACTTCTATTTTGTAGAATTCTTTGTCAGACAGCTTCCTCGCCTGCCAACCTTCCTTCCCTTTTCTTTCTCCTTTCCTTCATTCTTTTCTTTCCTTCCTTCTTTCCTTCATTCCCTTCTTCTTTATCTTCCTTTTGTATTTTTATCCATTGGAATCAATTACCAAGATCATCAGCCAGGAAATGTGGTTTAACATTCAGTCAAGAATTAATCACTCTTATTTTATGACTACAATCAAGGAGACAAATTCTAAAGCTGATGACCTCTCTTCATAAAATAACTGCACTCACAAATGTTTTATTATAAAAATGTCATATCGGAAAACTTGAAAGAAATTGAAAATTTAAAACAAAATTTGGGAGAATTAAGGCAAGACAATTATTAACACATATTAAGGAATTCTTACACCTTTTAAGAATATTTTTCCATGCTTAATCTTGAAGAACTATAGACATTTGCAACTCTCAGAAATGCTTTGAAAAGTTACACACTGAAATTTTGGATATAACATAATGAAGTGGACAGCTATAAAACAAAGCTCTATAGTTGTATTATATTTATCTCATTCAAAATAAAAATTTAAAATGCTTCAGTAACATTGTTTTTTGTGTCATTGCCATCTGAAATATGCTAAATTAATAAAAATGCCCAAGCAAATCAGCACTAAAATGCCAAATGTAAAGCAATTCTATGTGGGGATTTTTTTACTTGAACAGCTATTAATTCATTCATAAACTGATATTTTATATGAAAATTAAGTTACTTCCCCTAATTTATATATTATACAATATATATTCTATATACATACATATATAGTCTCTCATGTTTCCCTGAGTCTGAAATAATTAATCCTGTTTGCTATATTATTTTTATGTAAAATTAATTTCTTAGACTGATTAGATTTTATAATAAATAAAAATATATTATGTATGTAGTAATATTTATATAAATATAAGTATAATAAATATAAATAGATCTGAGTGTTTGGTTGAAGGTTCTATTTTTCTAACACAGGAAAAATGTGCTAATGATTAAAATATCTTTCTCAGTTTATTAGTAGAAATCAGCTTAAAAGTGTGTCAATAGAATGGGTTCTACTGATAATCACTATTTCTAAAAGATTAAAATTCTAAGTACTTAGCGCTAGATTTTCAACCTAAGTGAAAGATTTATGTTGCTTTGACTTACCTTTAATGCTTCACTTTTCAAAATAAACTATAAGCAGAGAGATTGACACAGAACTTAAGACTGTTCCTATATGTAATTGCATTCTTCCTCACATTCACTGCTGAATGAAGTTCAGTCTGAAAGCACTCACTTCTGAAAGGATTGTGGCTCTTGACTTTAGAATCTAATCACCTGAGAACACTCCCATAGCTCAGTGATACCCAGAGTCATTGTCCGCTGTCTGCTCATCATTTGAAAACTCTCACACCTCACACTAAGTACCACTTCATGAACAAAACTAACCATCCAACAGAAACGTATAATAACGAGGTATGAAAAGTAAAGCCATATTAATATGCTGAGTTGTAAAGGGCTCAAGTCAACAACTTCTGACATTGCCAGTCCTATGGAAAACGCACTACTGTTATAGACTGCTGAACTACATTGGATTATTTTGCTGAATTCATGCACCTACAATATTTAAATGGCAATGGAAAACCCAACTCTGACAAAACTAAACAAAAAAAGGGGATAGAAATGAAGGACCATTTTGCATCTGTGTATACAAAATAGGATAGATATACAGCTACTTTCTCTTAATTCAATGAGAAGAAAGATTTGTACTAAAAGTATTTGGACAGGATATCATATCTGTATCTTGTACTATGAATAACCACTACAAAGACAACAATAGGCAATGTATTAATTATTGAAATTTTTCTATTAATCAATTTTAAAATAGTCTCATTGCTATTTATTTCTCAATAAAATTAATAAAAATATATAATTAGAAAAAATAATGATCATATTATATATTCCATAGTGTGGAGACATTGAAATTGCTCAATGTTCTTCTGTAATCTTCAAGATCTAGGAAATGATCTGTTTTGTTATAAAGCAAATTCTGAACATTCATAATCTAGTTACATACAAATGAATAAAGTCATCATTTTTCTTTTCAGAAAACATGATGCCTGAAACATTTTAAAATTCTACATATAATTCCAGAGTTGGGTAGAGTAAAATAGTACTCTGCGTATAACTTCGAGTATATTAAACACAATATTTAATTGCCATTCTGTGTAACCAAGCACAGAGACAGACAAAAGTTAAAAACAAATATTTGATCATCCAGTAGCTGTATAAATATTTGATACCTTGCAAGAATGTAGTCATCCATAATCTACTGTCATCTGCCAGGTCTAATCAGTCCTCTCCTTCTTTCAAATGTAAATTTGATTTTGTAAAAATGAAAAAGAATAAATCTGAGTAGCAAATATTGACATTTTTGTAGTGTATATTATCTACATAGACACTAAATCTAAATTACTTTGCTATTTCAACTGAAAGTAGGTGATTTATACCTACTATCACATTGCTTGGAAAATACATGTAATTGAAGTCAAGCAGTTTGCAGCATTTATAGACATTTTTCAGAATCACCTGCTTTGTACTGATTGTTTTAAGTACAGTTGTAAATTTTTTATTTTTAAGCATCCCTTTGAAGATGTGGCAGACGCTGGCTTAGCCACTGATGCTGAAAACCACAGCAGGCTCGATGTTGCAAAAATGTTTGACATGTATAAAAAGTAATTGTGTACTTTTCTATTAAACTTGGTTATTTTCAGTTGTCGATAAACTACGATAGAAGTCTAAAGCCCATAAAAGTTTCTTCCCAAACCCCTGAAGTTTTTGAGCTTTCGGGAGCGTACATTAATGCATATTTGTGCAATGGAAATGCATTTAAATACATACTGGGAAATGTTACATATTGTAGTGTTAGCATATGACCATAGGTAAAAATATTTTGGTTGCTCATCAATCACTTCTAGTGCTTAGAATTTTGTTAGAACTTTTGATGAATATTTATGCGTACAGCCTTGGTCTTACATACAAGTGTACAAAATGTTGGTTCTAACTTTGTCTTGGATTTATTTATTGTATTTACTCTAACCTAAAAATACTTGGTATTTATAACCTACCTAATATAATATAAACAGTCTCTACTATGAATCATGTGATTTTTATTTAACACTTTTCAAACCTCAGGAGTTCAGAAATCAATTGTTTTGTTATTATAATATTGAAATATTGAAACTCTACTGCAACTAACAAGTATTAGTAGTGTACCAGAATCGAAATCCTTTTCCATATGCCTTTAGTTCATTCCTACATGAAGATGTGCCTTCAATACTATGGAATAAAATAACTTTGAACACGTGGGACATTATTACAGGAAAAACACGCTTCAGTTAAGTCTATCAAAAAATCTACCAAACATTAACCCAGACACTAAAAGTGGTGAATTGAATTTTATCTTCAGTAAGTGTACAGAATAAAGATTTGAGGGGAAACAGTTGTGATATAGGCTTTAGGTAACTAAACATTGTTTTAAACATCCTATCAAAGAAATAGCTCATTCTAAATCCCAGGGAATTAAAAAAAAAAAAAACCCTTACTGATAACTAGTTCTACTTCCCATTCACATTACAATCTTAATATTTTCGTCAACTGACACAAATTTTTATTTTTGTGTGTCTGCCCAGTATCAGCTTCAACACGTAAAAATAAGCTTTATTCTGTTGTGTAGTTGTTGTCAACTGTTGAAGGAGATAAGTGCGACTGAATCAGCAAACTACTGAAAAGAACTGTTTTATTAAAATAATTTAATAAGGTGAGATTTTTGAATATTACATTCTCTTTTTCTCCCAACTGCCCCCCTCAAAAAAAAAAGTGTGAGAAAGAAAGGAAAGTTTCTCTATGAAAATTCGACATGTTGTAAGAAGCTTCTAGAAATAGTTTTGCTTCAGGAAGCATAGAGAGCAATCCATTACATAGGCATCTCTCCGCACAAAGCTAAAGAAATAGCGAGGGTCTTTGCTGATTCGAGTTTTCTCACCAACCTGCACTGAGAACTCCTTCCAGGGGTTATTGATCTTAAATGCCCCAACTGTGAAACAGTCGCTGTACCCTAAAATTGCCTTTCCCTCCTAAAGAACATAGAAACCTTCATGCTAGGATTAACCTTTCAGCTCATTTTCTTAAGAGAATTCCATTTATACTCAGTAAAGTCCATTAAAAATGAGTGACAGTACCGGTAACTTCCTTAGATATAAACTAATTTGTGATGGGGCATTAAACGTTCACCTCTGACCTTGGAAAGTAAAAGTTTTATTTTGAGATTTTGACAGAAAGAATGCATTCCGTAGTAACCCTGCAGAACCATTGATAAGATTGCTGCAACGTCATTATGAAACATGGGGATCAATTATTGTCCAATGTGAAGTATCTCTCCTGAAGCTTTACAAATGGAGGGAATTTTTCATACTTTGTAACTAACACCTAGAGTTGCCTTTTAGGAGTAAGTAATCATTTAAGCAAAAGAAAAGAAATGCCCTTATGCAAATAAATAATTTCTAAAACTGGAACCTAGGTTGCGCTGTATAGCTAAGGGAGAAATCTACCAATGTCCTTAATTACAAATGACTTTCTACAACTTTGGGAGACAGCTAAGGACGTGGAAGGGTAACCTGGAAACCTCTATTTCCAGAGAAGGCTGCAGTGTGGAAGGAAAACCTCCCTTTCAAGCGCTGATCCAGGTAGGCGCCCCTTTTCGAGGCTGTACTGAGGTCCCCAAAGCGGTAACTCCCGCGGGGACCTCAGCACTTTACCTCAGGCGGGAAGCAAAGCGGTGCTCCCAGAGTTAGTTTGCTTCCCAGTCCTTGCGCCTTGGTTATTACTTCCAGGGCAGAGGATTTTGCTTTTTTTCACTTTTGCAATTCAGATTCTCTTTAGGTTAGCACCACCCTTGCAAGAACTACTATGAAGATTCCTTCTTTAAGAGTCTGTGCATCTATGTCTTTTCGATTGTCTGACACAGTCCTTAAAATCTGCTAAATTTCTAGGTAATGTCTTTCCCCAAAGAAAGGCAAAATTGTATCATCTGCACTAACGCGCTATTTAAAGAACTCTAAAATCAGGAAAGAAAAAATAAAACTGAAACTTTTTTTCTCATACAGGCTGCCAAGTTCCACCGCAAGTTCCAGATATTGTGCAATAATTTGGAAGTCCAGTTAACGATGGGAAAAATCGAGCCATTCCGAGTCCGGAGTTTGCAAGCGGAGAGTCAGGATCCGCACCGCCCGCCGCACGCACTCCCCACCGACGGCGTTGCCGGGCGCAAACCCCGCCCCGACTCCGACCCACTGTCACGCTCCGCAATCGATTTCACATATTGTCACCTGCCCTTTTTCACGACCTTCTGGTAAACGAGTTTGGGCTGTCCGAGAACTGAGAGCGGCTGGCTGGGTCTCTGTTACCCGCGGAGAGACACGTGCCCGCAAGTACAGGGCCAGGGCTACCCCGCCACATTTGGCCGCCGGCGGCCAGCGAGAGCCAGACCCCTCTCACCCTCCCGAGTTCTCGCCTTCGCACACCACCTTTCCCCACCTCCCGCCCCCTCCCACGGAGGGAGCTCCCTGCGCCCTTACCTGAGCTGTCGCTTTTCCTCTTGCCTCCCCCTCTCTTCTCCGCCTCCGCGGGTGACAGCGTTTGGCGGCCGTAGTCCCCCGGCGCGCACGCCGCCCCTGTCGGGGTGCTGGAGCCCATACTGGACGAGTTGGAGCACAGCACCGGCGGGCTGCTCCCCAGCTCCGGGGGCCCTCCCGAGTCGGGCTGGAGGCAGAGGCTGTGCCGAGCCGCACTCGGCGGGGAAGACATCTGCGGGAGGTGCCAGGTGCCCTGCAGAGCCTGGTGCTGCTGCTGCTGGTGGTGGTGGTGATGGTGGTGGTGGTGATGGTGGTGACCTCTGTGGTGCTGGCTGGCAAACATGCCCTCCTCGTTGGGGTATCCCGCGATTATGCAAGACGAGGAAGAAGTGGAGAGTTCGGGGTAGGACATGTGGTCGGATCTTCCATGGAGCGCCAGTGAGGACTGGGAGAACGCGTGCAAGCCCTGCGCAGTGGCGTGGGGGCTGCGCAGGCAGCCAAAGAGCGGGTGTTCCATAGCATGCAAGTCTCGGGGTCTGGGCAGAAGACTTCGCGACTCGGGCCCAAACTGCACCACCACCCTCTGTCACTTTCCACTGGAAGTTCCGCGACTGTCCCCCTCCCAGAGTGACAGCCGCGCCTTTCAGCGCAGCTCGGGTAGTCCGGGTCTACAGCCCCAGCCGCCAGGCTCCTTTGCATATAAACACTCGGACCTGGAGGAGCTTCCCCGCGAGCTACTCAGATGTCAAGAGTGGAAGAGACTAAAGCCAAAAGAAGGTGGTCCCAGGGAGCTGCGTGCGGCGGGAAATGGCTCTGAGAGGTTATAAATAGAGTGTAACGTGAGCTGGGGGCTGGCTTAGGAGCCCGGCGCTGACCACAGGCAAACTCCCTCCAAAACTCCCGCTCAGTCTGCGCCACCGAGCTCCGGGCTCCACTTCCCACAGCTGGCGGGACGCACGCGGCGCGCCCACGCCCGCCCGGCCCGCAGCGGCAGCCCGGCGCCTAGGTCCCTCCCCAGTGCACGGCGCCTCGTCAGGCTCAAGCCCGCACCCGCACCCCTGCCAGCTCACTTCTCTCGGGAAACAGAGTTTGTCAGTTCCCTTTAGGGAATGTCACCTCCAGGAAAGCCCCGAGCGCGCCCAGCTCGGAAGGAACACAGAAGCGATGGCACCGTAGGGCACGCTCAGAGCTAGTTTGGTGCCCGCCCGCGCTCCCGCCCAGAACTTCCTCACACTGCTATCCCGGCCGGCTGTGCTCCGCAGCGCGCAAGCCCTTCCCTGCTCCAGTCGGGCGCGCTGTGAGGACGCTCAGGTTCCAGAGCTGAGGTTGCGGGGTTGTGCGCCCCGATGCCAAGGGGCGCTGAGGAGTGCGGAGAGGAGAAGGCCGGGGGCGTGAGTGGGGGGGAAAGCAGGGGGCGAAGGTGGCGCCGACGCCGGCGCTTTGTCATCCCCAGGGCAAGGCCGGGTGGCGCTCCCTTCCTCTGCTTTCGGCCCCCACCCCCACCTGCACCCACACCCGGATTTCCCACCCAGTGGTCCTTTAAGTTCTTTCACGCTCCGACTATTCCTCCGCAGTTGCGTCCCTGTCCCACTCCACGTAGGTTGCACTCACTGTTACGCTTCACGAATCAGTTTAGGTTCCCCCAGTTCCTTCCCGAAGTTCATCCTCTTTCTCCTCCGCATCAACTCCTCACACCCTTCACCCACCTCCCACCGCAGGCTGCAATGGCTGAGAAAGACGACACCTCGGTGGCTCCAGAGCTAAAGTCGCCGGCGCTCTTCAGGTTTCCTTGGTTACAGTTTGCATCCCTGAAAATGAATTTGGGGTAGTGAGGGTTCAGTTTGGACACTGTCACTTGCCTGGGGGGGGGAGGGGGGTGCGGTGACAAGGTCTGCTGGGGGCTGAATCGTTTACACAAAACAACCCAAGAAGCGGTGTGCAAAAGGAGCCTCAGGACCTGTCAGGTCGGGTCTGGGACGCTTTGTGCCCTGGAGAACATCTGTGATCACCCTTCCCGCTGGCCAAGGTACCTCCAGCAGTGTGGCCTCCCGCTATTCCATTGTCTCAGGTGTCCAGAGGACGGTGACCAGGCCTTTGAAGTTGCTAATGGGATTAATGGGTCTAGCAACCTGGGCTGGACATCTGTTTTGAATTAGGACAACGTATTGATTAATCTTGGAGGGGTGTCCCCTAGGCGGAACTTTCCCCTTGCCTCTTGCCCCTTCTTTCCTTTTAGCCAAACTCCAGAATAGAGTCCTCAAAATAAACCTCATCCGGGTGAAAGATCGAATTGTTTCCCATTTCTTAGGGCTGGGGTGGAGTGGGGGTTGATCAGGAATGCTGAGATTTGTAAGTGCTGCTTTCTTTAACGGAAATTGAGCCCTATATTGAGGGAAATTAGTTTTGCAGACTTCCTTCAAAAAAAAAAAAAAAAACTAAAACTTTTGTTCACCAGCTGCTGAACTTTTCAGTCTGAGGCTGAGCTGGAACCTGCCGCAAGCCTTTCGTGCGGTAAGACTTTCTTTGCTGATATTTCGGGAAACTAATCTTGCTTTAGATTTCGAAGCGGGTGTTTGGGTGTTCTTGAGCATGCCCATTTCCAAGAGTTTTAAGCACTGGCAGGACTTCGACCTTAAGCATATTTCTTCCAGCCGCTCCCTACTCTTGGCTCTTTTAAAAATAAAGAGGGGCGGGAGGGTATACCAATATCATCGGAATAGTTTTTGAATTTTCTTTGTGTTTATTGGTTCAATATGTGCTCTGATATTAAAAGTTGAAGTACAAAGAGCAATAGCAAACTTCCTGGACTCCGGTAGCTCTCCTCTGGGTTCTAGGTGAGAGTTTCATTCAAACTGAAATAGATGCAAGGACCTCTGGAAGCACGACTAGAAACACGCACCTAGCGCAATGCTGTCAACTAGCAGCGTGGTGGGAAGTGTAAGACAAGAACTTCCTCAGTAGACTCTGTAGGAAGCACCAGTTTACATCCCCGGCAGCCAGAGGAGGCTAAGCAATGGCTAAATGCAAGGTCGGAGTTCTATCAGTGCTTTTGCAGTAGCTCAGGAGTAGCAAGCACCAAGTCTTCCTGCTTGCGGAGTTGCCAGCTCACCTAGAGCCGGCCCCGGGACTGCATGGTGCTGTTTTTCATTCTCTGCATCATATATTTGCTGTCCAGAAATTTCTCTGGGACCTGCCTGAGTCGCTCTCCAGAACTGTGCAGGCAGCAATATGGAAAAGAAAATGAAGGGGGGAAAAATGTAAAAAGGAAAGGAATCTCTTCCAAAGCCATACAATTTAAACAAGCTAGCAGGAAAAGTCGTTTTAATTGAAGGCATAACCCGTTTAATACTAGTAAAGTGAATGAGTCCACATTTTTAATAGAAAGCAAAATAGAAGCAAGGTGGTATTTGGGAGGGGAAGAAAGTGATGGGAGGAAAGGAAGAAAAGAGGTCTGGTCACATGGCAAGACGGAATGATTTTAAAGTTTTCCTGCATGTTAAAATATGTATTGAATATGACATACATTTTTAAATTTCTAATTTCTTAGACTATTTGGAGTTCATAGAGTGTTCTTCTTTTATTTTCCAGGCCATAGAAAAAAATTTAAATGTCATAATAGGAAAAAAGCCTAGCACTTCCTATAAGAACTCAATTAGGATTTTAATCTATAAAATCAAACAGTTGAAGACATTTTCTTAATAATTATATTAAGCTGAATGGTAAATATTACAGTTATCATAACGTTTCTATAACAGAATCATTTAAAATATATATCATGTAATATTTATCCAGTATCTAAAATATAGTTTTGCTTTCAAACGTTATAGCAAATCCAATACATCATGTAAGGTTTTAATATCAAGTAGTACAATATAATAATATAAAATACAATACAATAATATAAAAATGGATTAATATAGCAATGTAAGCTTTTAAACTCTTGTAACATACATAATCAAAATAACATTAAACATGTGGTAACTTCTTTAAACTTGATGAGATCATGTACTTATCATTTCCTTGATGAAATGAATTGAAATTCTACAGTGAAAAAAATTTTAGAGTTAGAATATTTTAGCTTAAGGAAGAAGTGTATTCTGAGTACACCAAAGGTTTAACATTTAAATATCATTTTGAGATTCATGATTCCCTTAAAAGTTGCCATTCTTCTGAATATTTGTAACTTAAGATACCATGAGAATTAAACCATTTATAACTTAATCTGATAAAACTACTTTGTACTTTATCTGATAGATATGTTTGCTTTAGTAAGTACTACATAATCATAATATATGAATTTAAATATGCATGACTGAATTGAAACTGGAAATTATCTCTGAAAGTTTATCGAGTATTGAGCTATTATTTCTATGATATTTCCAAGATACACAGGAATGTCAATCAATTCATTAATTTGAAATGGAGTAAAGTTTTCAAAATATTCAAATATGCTAAATTTTCAGTGGTAATATAAATGAGTTATGATGTACTCCATTTTAAAAACTAAGAGTAACCTTTCTCCAAGAATTGCACATTATAAATTTAGGAGCAAATTTGTTATGACCAGTGCACATTACTTGGTGATTCTATGTACTTTTATAGATTTTTAAATGTCACCATTTTACATAATTTTAGCTAGTGTTTTCATAATAAAATCCGTTATACCTTTAAATATACTAGAGGAAATAAATACTTAAACATAACTTCTGAAAAGTTGACATCATCCAATGTACTCTATTTTTCTAACTTTGATGCCTTCCTGCATTTAGATTTATGATATTGCTCAGAAATTGTTGATTTTATTTAATTCAAGTACTTTATAGTAAATGATACTGTACTCAATATTAGGTATAACTGCCTAACGCATTGAAATGAGGAAAATATGGGAAAATTAGAGCATATTAACAGAGATTGTAAAAAAATTAACATGAAATAGTGATACTAGTTTTATGATTGATAAACTTATACTTAAAATTTTCATTTGACGTTTAAAACATTTGCAATTCTAAATGATCTCTAATCATCTATAATTCCAATTGCTTCCACATACATTCACATACACTTTATCAAATATAATGATTTATTTCTTTTCTCTCTATTACTCTTTTGTGGAGGGTGTTAAAATTGGGAAGACACTGGATAGCTCTCAGGATTCAAAAACTTTTTTATGTCCTGTATAATGTAATTTTTCATAGCTTTCATTGAAACATATAATAAAAAATTTCATGAAAATGATTATACAGACAAGCATGTTTTGATCAAGCAAAACCCTACAAAACCACTAGATACTTTTCAGAGGCAGATTTCCAGCATACCAGTAGTTATATTTAGCAATATTTATCATATTAGAAGCTCATAAATATATCTACTACATACTTTTTCACGTATTATCATTATAGGTTCCCTAGGTTTACTTGTTCCTTTCTCTTTTTTAAATTTTTTGAAATTTTTTAGTTTTTATTTTAATTTTTATATAAAATAAAAATGTATTATGTTCATAACTTTCATACGACTGACAACATAGAGAGCAGTAACTTCTATGTCGACCTCATTTGTTCATCTGTACTTAACCCAAATTTAATAGACCTACCTTATAACACCTACCTTATAATGATCCAAATGGGGAACAAGTATAGTCCCTTCTTGCATTTTCACCTTGTATATTATTTTTATTGATAAATGAGTGGAGTTTTCAAATATCATTGAAAGTGGCCTCCTTTCTATATCTAAATGGGAGATACACAAGAACACTAACACAAGACAGCTCTATAATGAAATGCTACATATGACATTATTTAATCATTAGTATTAAACTTATAAACAGTGCATTACTACGCACAATTTAAGGGAGTTTAACCACTTATTTCTCCAATGTCCTAAAGAGCAATGGTATATTTTAAATAGATTGAATTTAGAACAAGTTAATTAATCTCAGAGAACAGAAACGCAATTGAAACTAAAGATGGATATTCTGGGTAAGACCTTAGTCTTCTGTTTTGAATTTTCCAAATTGAAGAGTTTGGCATGATTGACATAATTTTGGCACTGTGGTTGGTTATTCTTCTGTGTTTTTATTTTTCATACTTCATCAATTCATAGAAAGTTTTACTCTTAAAGTGCCTTTTCCATTTTGAGTTTCGGTTTATGTTTTAAAACACTAAAACCTCTGGTTTAACTGTGTTTATATAGTTCCCCTAAAATATCTAATTGCACATTCTGATTTTATATGATTCGGAGTCAGCAGAGAAACATGAGCTGCCTTCATTATCAACATTTTTGCTCATGGAATTAAAGCAAATGTGTTATTTATCCATATTCCACAAAAGTGGAAAGTTAAGACCAAATAATGTCTTACAAAAATTTCTAAAAGCTTAATATTAATACATTGCTTCAGTGTAGATTTTTAAAAATAACTTTAAGAAATAATATAGAATGTTTGTACAGTACAGTAAGCATAAGAAAATGAATCAAAACAAGAATAAAAATGATTAATTGACAACTCTTTGCTTATGCCTCAGTTGATCTAAGAAAGGAGGATTATTATACAAGGGCAGAAGAGACCAAGGAAAATCAGAAGACAGTGTATAGAAGAAGTAAAGACAGAAAGCAAGATTAGCTTAAAGATATGGATGATAATTTCATATTTATTCACAAAAATGTATCTCATAGAGTTCATCATTCAATAAATAGCAATATATCTTAACATAATAGAATTTGAAAATAACAAATCAGAAAGATTTATATTTAAATAGATGACATATTCATTTTCTTATTTTCTATTATTTAAAAATATATTTAGTGCAATGTCTCACTACATAGCTCAAACTCATAGTGATCCTCCTGTTTTCAGCCTCCCCAGAGATGGGTTTACAGGCATGGAACCCCCCACCTGGTATTGGTTGCTGGCTCAGCGTACCTGGGAGGCAGGGCTAGCATGCAATGTAGTGCTGGAGATTGAACCCTGGTACCTGCACTTGCCTAAGTAGGAGTTTAGTCTGCTGAGCTATCTCACAGGCTCTGGTATATAC
The DNA here is from genome assembly GCA_002564285.1 of Tympanoctomys barrerae. Lineage (NCBI taxonomy): Eukaryota > Metazoa > Chordata > Mammalia > Rodentia > Octodontidae > Tympanoctomys > Tympanoctomys barrerae. The sequence continues at coordinate 877 of NDGN011558713.1, read as the reverse complement.
ATTCACAATTGAAATAATGATGAAATTCAACTCTTTTTTTAAAAAACAGCTTCAAATAGTCATGTATACCATGTGAAATTTGTATAAGGAAGTGATCTATTCCTGGACATGAAGTAGTAACTGAATAATCATTGTGTATTGATCCTACAAATTGACAACTCATTGTCATCAAATAGTTATTCTCAATTTTATTTGATTTTAGAGGATGGTTTCTGCTAAGTGGGGTAATAGTGTATGAAAAGAGCATAAAATAGACATCACTGTCTGAGTAAAATTAAAAGTATGGGTCCAACTTCACCCTATAGAACCTAAAGATACAGGAGAATTCCAGTGGACACAAAAGTAAGCAGAACTCACCAGAACATGAGCTCAGAGCAACAGGGCCCAGAGAAAGACAATTTTTTGAGCCAACAGTAAAAGTTCACCCACATAAGATGTGGATGTATAATTAAATTAAATTTTATTCTATACTACATAAGGTGTGTAAATGCTAGATAACACTTCTTCACTTAGAGAAGGTAGAGAACCTTCTTCCCCCTACATAACATTCATTTTGCAGGACCTTGTCCTACACTTTCCACAGCCTAGTTGCAGGACTCCTTCTTGATCCAGAAGGAGTATTTCTAATTCTTGGGGGTATAAACAAGTAAAGAAGAGGAACACTGAACAGAGACCAAGTACATAAGCCAGAAGAAGCTAGTACTACTTCCTTGTAAAATATAATAAATTTTACGGATATTGCAAGTGGTCTCTATGACTGATAGGAATGCTCACATCTCTTTCGTCCATTTAGGGGCATCGGCAGTTATCTGTGGTTTCTTCATGCAAATTGTTAAAGATGGTGAGCTATCCACTTTTTAAATAGTTACATGTTTTT
>NDGN011558711.1:3252-26166 GCA_002564285.1 Tympanoctomys barrerae | reverse complement strand
ACTCAGGCCCTTGCACTTGCCAGGGAAGTGCTTATTCTACTGAGCCATCTCCCTGGCCCCAAGTATCTCATTTTTGATGCATTTGTGAAATATGGTTTCACAAAATAATTTAATTGAAATCCTATTACACAGAAAAAATGTTGAGTGTATTGTGTAATTTATTTAACACTACTGAAAAACAGAATGATAGTATGAGCACACCTTCATACCATTGTAACACTGAGCTGTGTAAGTTGGGAGCTATTTATACTTACAAATAAACCATAGTTAATAAATTCAAATAAGTTATGGGAAGTATTTTGAAATAAAGGAAAGTAATATTCGACACTTTGAAACTTAGTGGCATTCAAGCCACTAAAACAACTTTTAGGAAGGATATTGTGGTATTATACATGTATATTAGAAAAATGCCTCACATCAGTAAAATCAGAATCTATCTTAAAATGGATATTTTAAAATTTTATGTATTTGTTATAAGGTCTCACTATGCAGCTCCTATTCCTAGTGATTCTCCTGTTTGCAGCTACCCCAGGGCTGGGATTGCTGCAAAATAAGAATACTCAAAGTAAGTAGAAGAAAACTATAAAGAAAATCAGGGCAGATTACTAACAAAACAGAATAGAGGAAAATCAATGAGATTAAAACAATAACAATAAATTAATAAACTCATTACAATGATCAGAAGAAGAACACTAATTGCCTACATCAGGTTACACAGGCCCTATGATTTATTTCACTCAATGAAATTTTTCCTACAGATGTGAGTGTTCTAAGTCCACACAAGTCAGGCTCTGCCATATGCATTCCTAGTAGATTCATTTGAAGTAGACATTGAAAACAAATCAAAGTCTATTAGTGGATCGATTGATAAAGATATTGTTGATCTATAAAGCAGAGTAAACTTTTGATATATTAACTTGAATGAATTTCAAAACAATTAAGCTGAGTGGAAAAGCATCCATTCCAACTGAGAAGAGCCTGTAGGCTTTTCAGATAAATCTTTAGGTAGAAAACATGGGTCTGGAGATGCAAGATACCTTTCAGAGAGGAAGACCTCATAATCATCAAAGAGAAACATCGTAGGTGATCGATCTTACTATTTTGATTGCTTTGATGGAACTACTGCTGTAAAGATGAGGAGGTGATTATACATTGGTTATATCTCGATGAACCTATTAATAGGAAGTGGGTGGCTTTTACCTTCTTGACTTCTGATATTCTTTCCCAAGGTGGGAAGAGTAGACCAGAATCAAAATTGGAATTTGGGCAATGGCGGGCAGGATGTGTGGCTTGTGTGACCACACAAGTTCCCCATTATGGGATCTTCCTGGAAAAGAATCCAGGCCTCAGCTGGAGGCATTCTAGGCCTATTTTGAGTCCCTGATATCTTCCAATGGCTCTGAAATTCAGTGTTCATCTGAAAGCCCTTGTACCCAAGCTGTGAGAATTGTTCACTGCTCAGATTAGTCTGGTCCTGTTGTTGCTGAGATGTGCCTAGCTCACCACGTACATAGTCATTTCACCTTGACCTTCTTTGACTTCATAATTTGGAGAGCAAATGATTTTTAGTTTTCAATACTTTATTCTTTTCATCCTTCAGCTAATTTTCTCTAACTCCTGCCTGAACTTCTTTTTTTTTTCCTGGCTGATATCTCTGTACACCATGTTAATTATCTTTAGCTGGCTGTAGGTTTCTAACTTTAAGTGATATACTCAACAAACATTCATCAAAGGTTAAATTTGGAAGCATAAGGATTTTTTTTTGTGCTTAGGGTGTGTCCAGGGTATATTTTTCATATATATTCTCTTTAAAACTGGTGTTAAAATTATCCCTTAAAAAATTTTATACTTTGCTGAAAAATGTCATCTGTAGATTAAAAAAAAAAACAAAATGAACAAAACAAAACAAAACAAAAGACAATGTTTCCTATAAACCCACTTGTGAAACAGATAATTAAGCAATGTTATGCCTTCTTTCCTCAAATTTGCTGCATTTTTTGGCTAGCCAGATAGCTCAGCAGACTAAAGCACCTGCTTAGGCAAAGCCTAGTGGCTGGGGCTCAATCCCCGGCGATCCCCAGAATGCCTTGCCAGCCCACCCCCTGGGGCACCCTGAGACAGTGATTGGGACTGGGCGTGGTGCTGCATGCTTGTAAGTGTAGCACTTGGGAGGCTGAAAACAGGAGAATCACTGAGTCTGATCTATGTAGTGAGAACCTGTAGACCCTGTACTAATATATATATATATATATATATATATATATATATGAAATAAATAGGGGAAATTATATATATTATATGATATATTATTATGTATATAATTATATATGTATAATTTCTTTCTTCAAATTTGCTGCATTTTTGGATAGACAGTTTACTTTAGTATTCTTTTGCCATAGTCCTTTCACAATTAAATCATCAGTGACATTATATACAGCATCCTGTATCTTCTTTATTGACAAATAATATTGTTGCATGTCATAGGCTATCTCTAATCCCCTATTTATTTCTGATATATGTATAATTTGATTTTATTTTGATTTATGGTTATGTGATTGCCTAGCAATTCATATTTTTCCTCAAATAGTTTTTTCTAAAATGAGTAATAAAACGATTTACTGTCCCAGCTTGAATCACATTACACTATTTATCTTTTATATATGGATCATTGCAAAAATGACTCCCTGAGTAATCCTCAAAAATTTACTCCTGAGATTTTAGCAAATGCTCAACATAAATATTTGCTGTCTTAGCCTTTAAACTGATTCTGGTGATAAACTAGTTTAGACTGGTTCCGAGTTGCACACTGTTTTTACCCATTACATTATTAATTTTCACTTTTTAAAATTAGAAGTGAATTAATGAAGCCAGCAATGTAATATATACATCCCAATTATTTTTATGCCATAAGTTTTATTTTTTAATATTTTATTAAGCATTTGGTACAAGGTCTCATTATCCAGCTTGGACTTGTAGTGATCCTCCTGTCTCAGCCTCCCAGCACTGGAATCACAGGCCTGCAACACCACAACAGGCCTGGTTTTGGTGGCCAGCTAGGTGCACCTAGAGGTGGGGCCGGCGTGGCATGTGGTACTGGGGATCAAATCCCAGTCCCATGCTTGCCTCAGTAGGCACTTAGTCTCTGAGGTATCTTGCCAGTCCTGTTCCATGAGTGTTCTTTGACTACATTTTCTGACAGATCTTTAGATACTTGTTTCTGTTCTCATGGTTAAGGTCATTTTCAGTTATATTTAGGAAGGGAATATTTGCAATTGTTTTGAATGTCAGTTAGTATGTTCATATGGTAGGTTTTTATTTTTCAGAAATTAAAAGGTTAAAATTTATCTTTGTTTCAGGAAAATAAAATGCATTTATTGCATAAAACCCAATAGCAATTAAAGGGCAAGTATGTAATGAAAATGCCCAAAGGAAGAAAGATTGAGAGAAGGGATAGTTTTTATCCAATATATTTTAAAGAGAATGTTACTGCATATCTGAAAATCAATTAAAAGTCTTGGGATTACATATCTCTAAGATTCACTAGACATAAATTAGTTTGCCTTCTTGGAAGATGAATGCAGGGGGCCGGGGAGATGGCTCAATAGAATAAGTGCTTGCCTGGCAAGCGCAAGGGCCTGAGTTCAATCCCTGGTTGGGCGGGGGTGGGGAAGATGATTGCAACAATTTACTCAGTCTCTGCAGGAATGGAAAATGCAAAAATATTTTAGAACTGCAGGGTTACAATGATTAGGAGCCCAAACAGCAAAGCTGTGGTCCTGTAAACTAAGCAACACCACTTGATGGGAGACTTGGAGAGAGGTAGGGTACAATCAAACAACAGAACATTCATTTTGATATAATCTCATCTAATGTTAAATCTCTGTCCTGGGGTGACATTAACTGTTGAGATAAGGATATATAATATGAATCAGTGTACTCTCTCTGCTTTATGATTTTCTATTTTAAATTTTATTTATTTATTTATTTATTTATTTATTTGGTTCAGAGTCTTACAGCTGACATTGTAGTGATCTTCCTGGCTGGGGGACTATAGACCTGCGCCACCACACCTAGTTTGGGATTGAACCCAGATCCTTGTGCTTGTGGGGTAAGCACTTAGACTGCTGAGCTATTTCCCCAGACCTCCTCTCTGTTTTTTTATGTGACTTTGCTTGTTAAAATTAGTTCTCCTATCCATTAATTTCTCTCTCTCTCTCTCTCTCTGTCTCTCTCTCTCTCTGATTCTCTCCCTCTCTCCCTTTCTCCCATCTCACCTCTTTGTTCTCTCCTCTCCTCTTTCTCTGTCTCTGTCTTTTTATCCCTGTGTCTTTCACAATTAGGTTACAGGTAACCCCACCCATAAACTGAAACATATAAGAATCTTGGTAGAAACTGGGAAATTTACATGGCTTTCACTGTTTGCTTAACCTGTCTTTTGAGTCTCATTCAGAGAAGTCATCCATTTATTCAGGATTTCCTGATTTTCCTTTACTGTGCTGGGTGCAAAGCACATAGTGGTAGATGTGATCTTACTGACTGTCATATTACAAAATACATTAGTCAGGTGGCTTTGTGTGTGTGTGTGTGTGTGTGTGTGTGTGCTTTGTTCTTGGCTAGGACAAAATATTTGACACTTACAACATAAAGGAGGAAGTGTTTATTTTGGCACATAGTTTCAGTGCTTTTAGCGATGGTCAGTTGGATTTGGGGGAGAAACACCATGGTGAAAGGGTGTGATAGAGCGAAGCTGCTTCCCTCATGGCTGCCTAGAAGCTGAGACAGGAAGAGCCAAAGAAAGGAAGGAGGCAGGGATCAGATTAGCTTGGGTTACCCTGACTCATGGAGGAACATCTGGAGGTGTGTTGTATGAATCTCCTGGGCAACTTTCATGGCAAATAAAATTGACAGTCAAGATTAATCATCACATTCATTTTGAAGATTTCATATGACTTTTTGTTACTCTTTTAGTCTGATTTCTGCTGCCAATCAAGACTAGACAAGTTCTAAAGAAAAGAGGGTCATTTAGCTCATAGCTCTGGGTTGCAGGGGTTCACATCTGACGATGGCCACCTTGCTGACAGTGTCCCGAGGCAGCACAGGATATCACTAGTGACAGATTGGAATGATGAATGTGATTTTGAGCTTCTGTCTGGTCTCTGCCTCTTTCAATGAAGCTGTTAGGATTCAATCATGGGGATTTACCTTGATGAATTTATCTAACCCTACTTTACCTCAAAACATCATTGTCAGATTCAGGTTTCATCCTGTAATAACCTCATCATGGAGATTAAATTTCAGCAAATGAAGCCCCAGTGGGACACTCAACTCTTATCCAGACTATAGCGCCCTTGTTCCCAAAAGAGGTGGGCTGGAGGAAATGAAGACCACCTGGAATACTTGTACCCATTTCTGGAGTAGTCTTTCCTTAGCACAAGACACCAAAACAATGCCTAGTGTTGCTTACATGCATGGCTGATAAATGAACAAACAAAAGTGAGACCAATAAAGCAAGTCTCTTACTTTGCCCAGAATCCTGTAGGTCTTGAATCAATACATAGTCTTCTTTTCTTTAATTTTACTACTCTTCTGCTTCCTTTTAGGTTTGCTACCTAGACATAGTTTTGCACACATATGTTTTAGGAGGGTTGGTTGCCTTACAAAGCAGGAACAAAAGTGGTATTCTTTCCATAGGTGTTATGTAGTTCCTTATCTCTCAGTGACTCTGATTTCCCTAGTCATCAATAGTGATTTTGTCTTTCTATGGTTTTTAATACTTTTCTCCAGCTCCCTGTAGCATTATGAGCATTAGCTTCTTTTATGCCTTATTCTGTAAAAGGTACCTTCAAGGTCCAAGGAAGATAGGTGTCATACATAATACAAATAATCTCATAACAATGCATCATAGGAGTACTGCAAAAAAAAGCAGAAAAACAAAATAAAATAGGATTTCTCATCCCAAGTAACTCTAGACTTGAGAGAATCAGAATCAAAAATGTTTAGTGTGGGGAAAAGGTACAATGGAAAACCTGATCTTCCTGGGGCCTCACACAAGTGCTTCTTCATGTTTACAAACAGGAGCCCTGTTTGTAAAACACAGTGAGCTCCTGAGAGGGTAGACACTGCTGCAGGTTTCCTCTGTGTAATTATGGTTTCTGGCTCATAAACGAAAGTGTGTATCTCCTTTTACTCAGCCATTTTATTTTATTTTATTTTATTTATTTATTTGGAAGCAGTATGACTTTGGACTTCAAAAAAATGTCTAAAATAAGAATAAAATAGAAAAATGTTTATCCAATGGCAGTCAAATACGTTTTATTTTCAGTTACATGGAGGAAAGTACACTGATGCAGATATTAGCAGGGGTAGGGCTTAACCTCATTTCTGACCCAGGGTTGCAGTGTGCATTTAGGAAAGTTATAGATCTATGTGAACTTGAAGAAGCACTTGTGTGAGGCCCCAGGAAGATCAGGTTTTTCATTGTGCGTTTTCCCACACTAAACATTTTTGATTCTGATTCTCTCAAGTCTAGAGTTACTTGGGATGAGAAATCCTATTTTATTTTGCTTTTCTGCCTTTAAATTCCAACTCATCATCATAGTGCCAAGCAAACTGTAGGTCCTTAGCAAACATTCATGGTATAGATGTGATACCAAATATAAGTCATGACGTATATTTGTGAAAAACTACTTCGTTCCAGCAGTGCCAATACTTGACATCAGAGACAGCACTTGCTCTTCAAAAGACAACCAAAAGTTGATATCATTAAGAGTGTCTCTTGGGAAAGTGATAAAAACTGTCAGACTATGTCATATGGACCAGCTATGAACAGATGCTATGCTCAGGAATCTGGTAAAGAGCCCCAGTGCATTGCATGCTAAAATTAAGAGTGTGAAAGTGTACCTATTTCTGGAAGTCAAATAGAAATAGGTTTATAGAGTTGGTCCTGATGTTGTAGTTTAAGAAAGCCAGTTGGAAACCTTCTGAGTCATCAGCATTTAAAGAACATATAGTAGCTTGGAACTACTATGTGAGCTGGGAGCCACTCTGCTTAGCAGTGAGTTAGACCAGCATGACCTTTCACAATCTCCGACACCAGGGTGCTTTAACCAGGAAACTAATCATACTAAACAGCATTGTTGTGATTGCCTTGGAGAAGCAAATGTCAAAACCTTCTTACTTTAGAGCTTAGATCAAAAAATGTAATTTAGTTTTTTGAATACACAATATAAGAAGATGAAGAGAAAAAGGAAGAAGAGGAGCAGGAGGAGAAACAGCAAGAAAGGGCAGATTTCACAGTTGAAAACATGAATGATTTTATGTTTCTTTACCTCATTGGGAATTTTATTTGTCTACAAGGGAAACCAACAGTGGGAAATTGTGAAGAGAAGAAAGGTTAGTTTTGATAATACTTAGGAAAATCTAAAACAACTTTTGGATTTTAAGAAAAGCAAAATTGACTATTTTAGGCACAGGGAAATCTTGTTTGAAAAGAAAATATATAGAATAGGAGAAGGAAGAAAATCTGTTCACAAGCATATGTTCTTAAAAGGAGGCATAACTCAGGTATGAGTGGGAAGGGCTGAGCTGAAAATCACCTGGGTTCAGTATTCTGAAAGGTATATGCTGAGACTCCATCCTTAAAAACTGAAAATCAGAAAATATGATTTTTGTTTTCTCTCCTTTTGATAGAAATCTTTCAGCTTCAATTTATCATGGAATGTTTAGCTTAACATCTAAGGAAAAGTTTCTCAGAGGTTGATAAACCTTACTGATTTAAATGCTATAAGCAACATAAAACATCTTTAATCCTGTTTGGAAAATTGTCTAGATAAGAGGTATGAGGGCCAGTCAAATAGCTAAAGCCGACCAAATAGCTCAGGGGATTAAAGCACCTGCAAGCAGGTGCAGGGGCCAGGGGTTCGATTGCTGGGTCTGCTATGCCGGCCCCACCCCAGGGACACACAGAGAAGGTTATTGAAACTGGGCATGGTGGCATGTGCCTATAACCCCAGCCCTTGGGAGGCTGTAAGCAGGCTGATAACTACAAGTCTGATCTGGTAGTGAGACCCTGAACACACTGTAGACCCTTCCCTAAAATACTGAAAAAAAAAAAGAGAGAGAGGCATATGAACCCAGAGAATATTGACTAGTCCCAGCTAATTGGTGTGCTTCAAGTTAAGATTTATGGTGTGTTTTATGAATGGGGATCCCTAGTAATATTTTACTTTCCATCCCTAATTCCTCAGTTACAGCAGAAGACTTTCATAAGTACTTATTTTATTTAAGAATGATCATGTTTATTTAATGATTTTAGAGCAAATCTTACTAGTGAGTCTCTTCCAAATTTTTCTAGAGACCTAAGAGATTACTTTTTCTTTCATTGTGGAGCATTCAGCTATCTTAACTTTTTAAAAAAAAATTATTTATTTATTTATTTATTTATTTATTTATTTATTTGGTCTCCTTACACAGTTCACACTCTTAGTGATGATCTTCCTGTCTCAGCCTTCCCAGCACTGGAATTACAGGCATGCGCCACTACACCTGAGGTTTCAGCGCTGGTTTGGCATGCAGTACTGGGGATCAAACTTCGGTCCTTGTGCCTGCCAGGCAGGTGCTTAGGCCACCGAGCTATGTCCCCAGCCCATGTTTTTAAAGAATTTAAAACATAAATTGCAGTACTCACAGACATGTAAAAAGCTAAGTATTTAATATTTAATGTTGTTAATACTGGTGATACAATAAATTTAATCAAGTAAGTGATACCAATGAATGATACTAATAAAGAGAGAGGCCTCAAAATACCAATGATTGATCATGGAAAAATTATTCCTGCACTGATAGGAGTTTACATGATACTTTAAATCTTCTGTTGATTTTTAATATTGGAAGAGAATGATGATGTTGCTGCCGGTTTGTCTTTTGTACACTTCAGAAAACTCTCTGTGTATCAGCAGTGGAGGCTACAGCATAATAGCGCCACGTAAAACTTATGCTGGTGCAAAGATGCTAAAGAGAATCATTTGTTTTCCTAATAGCTCCATTTCGGCCGACCACGGCCTTTCCTAGAAACGCCCTGTTAGCAAAGCTGTCATTTCACAATGATCTCTGGATGCAAGAGTGATGATAGAGTACAGACTTCTGCATTTATTGTGGAATATCATTTTTCCTTTATTTTTGAAAGAATTCATAATTTGTATTCCATTTTCCTTTGGCTATAATGGACTAGGGTTTGATTCAAGGTAAAAACTCATCCAAGTGGGGAATTATACACTGGAGAAATATTTACAAGAGGCACACTGTAATCTTTCTAGCTAGAGTACATTAGATTTTCTTCTCATATCCAGACACTTGAAATTGATACAGTGAATATTTCTCTCTCCCCGGGTCACAGTATAAGAATAATATCATTTAGTTTACAAATTGTACCTTGGGAGCCCAACTTTATGTGGTACCAGACTAAAGATAGGTTGATACTATTCTGGCATTTTACAGATCAAACATCTTCCTCGTCCTTGGGCCTGTAAGAATAATGAGGGGTGATGATTAAGTGGCAGCTCCCTACTTGAAATACGTTCACAGCTTCTGTCACCTTGGGTTTAATTCTGATTCCACACCACAGCCTAGGAAGTTCTACAAGATGTTTTCTCTTATACTTTGTCTTGTATCATGCTACTTCTACTACTTTCCTGATGTATCTCCCTTTTCACTGTCCTTATGTCTGTCATCTTCCCCACTTGGGGAACTTACCCCACTGTGGCCCCCTGTGGAAATGGTATTTCCACAAAAAGTTTACTTGGCTGCAGCCTTCTCATTAGTCAGACATCAGCTAAAATATATTTACTTTGGAGACATTATGTGACCAACTACTCCTATGTCTTTGTCCAGATTCTCAGTTTCCATGCCCTGCTTTTTAAATATATTGATTATAATTATCTTTTTACATTTTTTTTATTTTTCTATCTTTTCATGAGGAAGGAAGTTCTGTGAGTTTAGATTCCCTGTCTGTCTCCCTGATAAACCTGAGACAGTACCTGGTGAGAATGGGCACTTAGTTTTGGCTGGTTGACTGAAGAAATGACATTGCCATCTAAGGATAAAATAAAGCAAATGAAAGTCAGTGTCACTTACTTTATTTACACGCTTATGCTTTAATTGTACACTTATATTCCTTGAAAGGCAATACTAAAGGATATCTTCAATTTCCCCCAAACAATGACTTGAGTTAAGAGAATTTGGGATTTTTTTCCTTCCAACCCTAGAACCTCAGAGACTTGGATGGATTTGCAAGAAGGATTGATTAAGTTTCAAAAAGTCTGGCATTTAACATAGGCTTCTACAATGACTTCATAAATCTACTGATCTACAGAAGTCTTTCACATTTCTCATAAAAATTTCCAGACTGCTCCAATGTCAAAGAGTTGGAGTAAATGTTAATACCCCATGGAGACTACTTGGGTTTAGATTCCCCGTCTGTGTCCCTGATAAACCTGAGACAGTACCTGGTGAGAATGGGCACTTAGTCTTGGCTGGTTGACTGAAGCATGGTCCTAAAGCCAGTCTCTGCCTACACATCCCTGTCCTTTCTTTTTCCAAACTGGTTTGTTTAAGATCCAAAGGTTTTTCAAATCCATCAAGTTTTTTCTAAATGTAGCTAATACCATCTTGTCTCTAGCAGCAAATATTCTTGAAATGGAGATAAAGTAATAAAAATATCAAAATACTGACAAAAAAGATCACTCTATGTTAGAAAGTATACTGAAATAAGCTGCTACTTATTACACAGTTTCCCCTCTGGCAATTTCTTAGTTCTTATTTTCACAATACATTAGACTTAAAGGACAAAGAAGAAATAATTATAAGAGACTAAAGTTACCTTTATTCCCATGATAATTTATTATGCAAAAATTGTGAAGGGAAGCTAAGACATAGAAGACATAACTTAGAGTGATAAGACCTAGAAAATGAAAGAGTACAAAGAGTGAACACCTCTGAAAGTTTTCACGCCACCACCCTGGGGACTACATTTCCAATGCATCAATGTTTGGTGAAGAAACTCAGACCACATCTGAACTATAGCCAGCGCTCCCCAGTTTATCCAGAAGCATGAGGTTCTTAGTTCTTCTTCTGGAGCTTTTGAGGAGACACATTACACTACACTGTTTTTGGTGATGCATTGAATAACTCGTTTGACAAAGACATCTATGTTATTTTCCTATCAACAACTGAATTGCCACCACAAAAATCTAATTAATATGGGGTTAGTGAATCTGTAAAAATAGAAGCATCCAGTGAAATTTGTTTCCGTATCTACACTATCTGTTATTGATGCACAGTGTATTAATTTATATTTTAAGAGAAACTCAGAGATGCAGAAATACCTAAAGGGGTACAATCATCATGTTCAGTTTAAAATGTAAGCTGTAGATGAGGAGAACTGAGATACAGGGGCAGATGGACAAAAGGTAAATAAGCCAGTATTTAAGTGTATCTAGAACCTGGGCCTCATATGGATCAGCATAAAGAAAAATATTGTGGAAAAAATAGGGAAGAAAAATATATACCCTTTAGACTTTGCCTAGGAGCAGACATGATGTAGTGTGATTTACTAAAGGGAGAAGTCAAAGTAATTGACAGTTTTGTAGTTGCTGTGGGATTTTTGTAGGACACTTGGCCTCTCCATAAAATAAAGATGCTGTTTGTACAGAAATCCCCAAGGTCTCTTCCAATTGTAACATTTCGTTTCTGTATATTTTTAAGCCACTTGCCTAGTCATGCATAAAGCTACATCCTTCTAGTTACCTCTTTACTAATACCAAAGATTCTAATGTTCAGGTGTTTATGCCCTTTATCACACTGACTTTGAGGTTACAGTCTCTTGTCCTTAATCCCTGGTGCTAAAAATGTCAACTCATCAATTTTTCTACTATTCTCCTGGTTTGAGGTATTAGTTAGAACTGATGTGTTGTAAGCCCCTTGGAGTCAACAGTTAATTCTCAAAAGAGCTTTTCTAGGGAGCATCTCCAGATATTTTTTAAAGTATTAATGAATTTTGTCTCATCCTTGCTTAGGAAAGTATGTAAGTGATTTCTCTGTCACATAAACATGATTCCATATCAAGTCTCTACTTATACATAGGGAGGAATCAAGGACATATGTACTAATTAAGCTTTTGCTCCTTGGTTTGATTGTGACATGCAGTTGTTTGTTAACCTCCACATGACGTTCTGTGAGGATGGGAACTGCTCATTTCATAAAATTGACTGGCCGGGGCTGGAATCTGGATTGGATAAGTAAGTCTGGAATTGAAAGGACAGGTATTTGTGAAATTTAAGCACATTTTTTATCTAATCACTGAGCATTAATAATGGTAATAAAATAAGTAGAATTCAGTATAATTCTGATGGAGGGTATCTCATCTGACGGTAGCGATAAAACATCATCTAAAAGGATGAATCCTTAGATGAAATTCAAATATGAATTATCATCATAAAAGTTAACTTATCTGGGCATTAGTAAAATGAAAACAGAAGCATCCAGTGAAATTTGTTTTGGTATATACATTATTTGTTTTTGAAGGGCAATGGATTAATTGCATAAATCGGAGCAATACACTGTTTCTATCTACCTCCAGAAAAAGACACTGTACAATTATAAAATATTTGTCATTAAGATCATTTTCAGTGAATAGAGTTCTAAAATATGGTCCTACTGTGTCTTTCACACCTTTTTCTTTTTATAAATGTATTTAGTACATGGTCTCACTACAGAGATTGGACTCATAGTGATCCTCCTGTTTTCAACCTTCTAAATGCTGAGATTACAGGTGCACCTCAGGACGCCCAGTCTCATTTGCCTTCTCTGCACACTCTGGGGATGGGGCTGGCATGACATGGCACATTGGGAATTGAACTCCAGTCCCTGCTCCTGCCTAAGCAGGTACTTTAGTCCACTGAACTATTTGGCTGGCCCTCACAACTTTTTCTCTATGGAGCAAGAAGAAGTCACTTGTTAGTGTACTGAGAAGAAGTCATGGGACAGAAAGAGAAAACAAGCAAGCAAAGTGCACATGCTTCTCAGTCCTGTGGGCCATTCACTGTTCTGTGACGCTATGTATGGCATGCACTACAGAACTTTTCTGGGTCCCCTTTCTTCTGAATCTTAGCACATTGAGACAGCACGAACAGCTCTTCTCTCACTGGATTAGTGTGAGGAATTGGCATAATGCCTGGGAAGATATGTTAAGGTGTTACAAAGTGTTATGTCTTGGTGAAATGACCCAATTGAAGGCACTGGAGTAAAGATCACTAAAACTTCATACACTTCTGTGTTTTAACCTCCACAGTGAAACTGCAAGGACAAATTCTGAGTAAATGAGTAGTTTTGATATTTGCTGCATATGTGCGACCATGCCTAAAACCTTCCCAACATATGCACACAGCCTTAGCTCTCAGTGATATACTATATTATATGACATAATATAAATGAAGTGCTCTGTCATGACTGCACGTAGGCTGTCACAGAGACAGAAGAAATGTTGCTCAATTGAGCCACCTGATATCATGGTCGAGCCCAAGCCTAAGTGATTCTGAATGCCATAAAGGAAAGTGATTGTGCCAGGCAGGGTGGTGAATGCCTACAATTCCAGCATTCAGATGCTGAGGCGGGAAGATTGTTGTGATTTTGAGACCAGCCTGGGCTAAAAAGTGAGCTCAAGGTCCACCTGAACTGCATATTGAGACCCTATCTCAAAAGGACAAAAAAACAAAAGAATGTGGTCTGTGGTCCTGGCTGGGTAACCACATGTTAAATCTCACCCAACACTGCACCTTTAACTCTATTATGTTAATTGGATCACCAGCATTTTGCCTTCCACCAAGGAAGACAGCAAGGCCATGCAAATCTAAGTGCGGGTAAAGGACAATCCAATTCAATACAAAATGCCTTTGCATATTTCCTCAATTGGTGATATTATGCGCTGAGAGTTACCCTCTCTTATCTCAGCGAGGCTGACTAAACAACACTGAGATCATAAGGTGAAAGAATTATGAAGAGTTTATTTAAAGGAACAGATATTGGGTCTTATCTTTGGATCTTCACATAACAAAGTGTTCTTTTCTTTTATCTATTTTAATTCACTTTCTTTACCTGACAAGTTTCCGCCAAGTGAACTCTTACAGTAATAGGTCATAGAGATTAAGAATTAATTTAAATCAAAAGAGAAATGATGAACTGCAACTGTGATAACTCAGGCTTCTATGCAAATAGGATGCCTAATATCCTGAATGTTAGGAAAAATTACAATAGACTGTGGAACTGTTTGAATACAGTAAGTCTTACTTCCTAAGAGAGATGAAATATGAGTCATATATCTCAAGCTATGTTTGGAACCCTTTGAAAGTATATGTGTAGAAATGTTTGAAATTCAAATTTAAGAAAAGAATCTGTGCCCATGTGAATTTGTAGATGCTGCAAGATTTCATTCTCATAGTGAAAGTTCCTTTAGAATCACAGTACTTTAGATTGTCAACAAAAGTTCCTGTGGTTTGTTATATATATCATAGCAGAAAGGCATCTTTTTCTAGATTGTTTTGTGTTCAAATAGCAATATGTCTGGCCCTCTAGGAATGACATGTTGTTTGGATTACTGAGCTCCGAGAAGCCTCTGGACTTGGATAGAAGATTGAGATTTAATAGGCAATATATTTGCCAGCCTTTTTGGAAATTGGAATGTCACTTTTGAACTTTATCACAAACATGCTAGACGTTCAAGGTAAACATCAGAAAATTAACAAATGTGTAGTTATTCCTCATTTGTCTGTCTTCTACTGGACTACAAGGCCAGATACCTGTCTTTCAGGAACATTCATTCCAGATGATACTAGGCTGGCTGGTGTTTTCTAATTATATAACAACAAACCACTAAGTAGTCATGTTGTAATAAACTCATACATATGTTTACACACAAACATTACATGCATGCACACATACAGTGGATGGCTAGATTATTGCTTTTTTTTCAAGAAGAAATACCTTTACTGCAAATGCCCAGTTTGATATGCACCTGTTAACACAGAAATGCTCATTTTGGTTAATTTTGATGCTTTACATTGATTATTATTGCTTCCTGCCAATACACAAAAGTGAATCTTTGCGATTTATTCTGGAGATCAAAAGTCTTCACATTGTACACTGTGCATTGCTGTCTTTATGCACACAGAATTTGAACTTCCTGCATATAGACATTTACTTAGAGTGCTGTGCTAACAAGATCATTGATCCCTTTTCATGTAGGGTAATTAACTTCACTCTGCTCCAGAGCTATTGCTTGAACTCTGGATCATGATCGCCTGTCTCTAAATGTTTGTCATGTGTCACAGAACAAATCTGGAGCCGCAAGGAGGCTGGGTCAGCACAATTTCCTGATAAGAAAAATAACACAGAGACATTCCTGCTGGCAACAGGTTGAAAATATGGACTGCAATTATAGGATGAAAGTTAGAAATGTTCTTATTCTATCTTCTCAGAACATCTTTGGCAAAGAATAGCGTGTACTGCGTGGCATGCAGCATCCAATATCATGGTTTGTGCTCATGTCTTCAAGTCTAATGTGCTCCTCACCACACCGGACATGATGTTTATTGGAGGGTGACAGCTGCCTTTTGGCTTAACTGTGGGAAAAAAGGGGTTGGTTTTCAAACTTCCTATTTTAAAAGAACCATTAAAATTGAAACATATAATTCTGTGTATTCTTGATTCCATAAGTCTATGAGAGTCATAAAAATATACACTTTGGAAAGCCATCAAAATAGATAATCTTTAAGACTAATGCATATGGTAATGGTGTAATACACATATTTTGCAATGTCAATGTTAAAATATATAGTCATAAACTTTTGCAATTTCATATGTTCATTGAAGTGATCAGAACCACATAAATAAAAAATACCTTTTAGAAAGTATATGCTTAAAAGGCCTACATTTTTTTTTTTGTATCAGACATTTTATGCATTGAGAAAATTGTGACATGACATTGTTTCTGTCATTTTCCCAAAAATTTGATTTTTGTACTGGAAATAAATAAAATAAAAAAATAATTATTTTTAACTGTTGCACATAGAAAGCCTCACTGTAGACAAAGGAAAATTATAAAGTGCCTATTTGAGATACCCTTATTTAATATTTACTGCGCTACTAAGTTGATTCATTATTGTGGAAAATTTTAATAATCAGAATTCCAGTAAAATAATGAGAAGAAAGTGAAAAAAAATTGAGAAGTATTCTATTGAAAGTTTGCTCCAAAAGTTTTAATAATATCTTTGCAACCTCTGAATGTGAATTTATAAAACATACCTTTGAAAATATAAGAATCTGGAAATGAAATCAGCCTGTATTGTTTGGGTTATTGTTGGGGAAGCTATAGTACTCATGCTGTGGCGTGCTGTTTGTATTGATGAAAGTTTTAACAGGTGTTCCACCACTTACCTAGGTAGTCCCTGAATCCAATGCAAAGTATTCTTATAAGAGTAGGAAGAGAAGCAGAGACAAAAAAGAAGATGACATGAAGGAGGAGACAGATACTAGAACTCTCAGGAGCCTTCAGAGCTGCCAGAATCCACAGGTTGAATGAGCCAGTGGGGTTTGGCCTATACTTTGATGTAGAATTTCCATCCCCTAGAACCGTGGAGGAACAACTTTCTGTTATTTTAAGAGATCACATTTTGGATTTAGTTGGTGATTTCCCTAGGGATTTAACAGGCCATTTCTCATATTTTCACTTTAGTTGAACTATTTTAATAACAGAAACCTGTTAAAGTTCTAAGATGAAAGATCTTCTTGTGTTGGGAAGAGAGGGAAACTTTTTCAAAAAGTGGCTTTATTTATGGTCAACAGATATAGAAGTGTACAATGTTGTCATCCAGTTATAAAATCTGCTCTATTGATATATTGAATTATGACAACCACCTAGATGACTTTGATCATAATGATAATAGCATTAATAGTTATAACAAAAATAATATACTGTCCTTTAGAGATATCCCATATATATCAGGCAATATGTCATAATAACTTTATGGGATGTAGTTTGTATTACAAAGTCAAAATAGAGTATTTTTTCTAATGTCAAAAGTTGATGGTGAGACTGTTCTCTATATGTCATTCTACTCCTATATCCATACTTGAATTACTTAAAACCTTCCTGGTATGTAAGTTTTCCTTTCTTTGTATCTGCTTATAATTTTTTTAATATGTTCAAACACTTTTCTTAAAAAAAAATAAAGGCCATGCGCCATCTCTTAAATCTCACACTAGCTATTATCACCCTATCTCAAGACTTCATTAACAAATAATGAACAGTTACTACCTCTACAAATATTCAATGAGATATTAAATTTTCATCAAACCATGTATTTCCTCACTTTTCTTACCTTACACACATATTCTATGGATTCAGTTATCACATAATCTGATGACTTTTAAAGCTCAACCTAAGATTATTTTCCAAGTTTCATATGTATTTTCCTGTTAGATCTTGCTTCTCAAATTTCGGCTATTTGACTGAAATATATGTATCTATTTCACATCCTGGTCTGTTCTAAGGCTATGTTTCTACTCTTCTTATCTGTCTTTGCTGAAATGCTCCCACTGAAGAGTCAGCCAAACCAGAACCAACTCATGCAAGTTTGTTTTCTCTTTCTTCTCACAGCCTTATACCAATTGCCTCCACAATTATGCTCAAATCTATCTTCTTATCCTCATCCTTAATCCAGCAGCCACTGGTTGGGACCTCTAAAGCTGTTTCTTTTCTTCTGACTCATCCTGCTCTCCTTGCACAGTTTTAAGTGACCTTCCTTGATAGAGGTGGCCTGCCAGGGACCACAAGGGGAAGCCCCTCATGGCACCACTTCCTCCCAAACTTATGCAGCTGATTCTGCTGTTTTGTGACTCTTACAGAATAATTGGTGTTTGATTAAGTACATCAAATCCCATTTTCTTCTTTTAAATTATAAAAGCCTTCACTAGATCATTAAAACATTGATGTCACTTTCACAAATTGTGGGTGTAGGAATGTAAATACATCACTGTGGTACAGAATGGTAGCTCAAGTTGTTAATTTTCTTTTAAAATTTGTATATTTGGTACAGGGTCTCACTATGCAACTCAGGCTCATGGTGATCCCCCTTTTTTCTGCCTCTTCAGTGTTGGGATTACAGGTGTGCGTGAACATGCCTGGACTTGGTACTGGCTCAGTGCACCTGTGGGTGGGACCAGTGCAGTATGTGGTGCAAGAGTTCAAACACCCATTTCTGAGCTTGTCTAGCTAGGAACTTAGTCTGCTGAGCTAGCTCACCAGCCCTAAAATGTTTGGTAAATTGCAGAAGTGGTACTGAACCACGTTTGTCTGATTCACAGGTTTTCTTTTCAACCCATGACCAACGCTGTTGAAAAAGCTCAAATCCATCTGTGTCTGTACCTCTTGATACAGCCAACTCTCTGATGCAACCAGACAAGGTTTATCAGTGAAAGGTAACTGGTAGTGCATTGCTGCTAGTATGCATTGTTAGTTGTCACCTAAGAAATTTCAGATTCACATCAAGCCTCAAAGTTTTTAAGCACTCTTTGGTCCACCTTTCTCCTGAAGATGAACTAGACACAGTGATGAACCCATGGCACGTGTGGTATTTGCTTTTCTGGTAATATAAAAGATATTAAAGTGTGAGTCATATTTTCTAAACTGAAAGCTTGGTATTTGGTGGAACTGCAGTGTTTGATCATTTTTTAAAAGATAAGTGGGCGTAGTCTTTCAGTTAGGGAGCTTGTCTCTAAACTGTTCACTATTGCTGAACTGAGCCATGAGCTTAGTATGTGGAAGCATCCCAGATAATTAAGGCATGCTCAAGGTCAGTGGTTACATTTATTCATAGGTGATTTGAAAATGAAACAGGGTGCCTGTTTAGCCTGGCTAGAGAACAGCAAGCCATAACAAGTTTTCGTTTCATGCCTGCTGGCCATTACTTCAACATTTTTATTGAGGTTATTGCTCTTTGATTCTTGTTAATGCAGTTCTGAGTCTAGAAGAGTGTACTGTTCTCATTCCAGTTATGGATCACAAATTGCTCTATATTCTTCATTATGGAGTAGAGACAGAGGTCAGTAGATATTTTAAAAATAATATTCATTAAATATTAAGTAACATAACAGTGTTAAGCATTATTAATCTCCTTTTCATGTTTATTTATACATAATATAGATAATAAATGTATAAATTGTTTCTAATATAAAAATATTTCTTTAAGTGTTATTACATATTTAGTTGATCAAATATGAAACACAAAAATAGAAATACACTGCACAGAACTAACTCTTTTCTAAATATAAGCATGAGTGAGATCTAATCTACTTTAAAGCAAAGGCCATTGCAGCCTTTGGAGTACAACAAGATCATAGTTTTCTCAATGAAAGAATGTAAGGCTTTGGACTTTCTCTAGGATTTATCCCATTTCTCATTTTAAATAATTATTAATTTAATTTTGAGTAACTTCCTGTCATCAGAATTAAACTATATTGTAAGACTATAATGAAGACTAACAAAATAGAAAGCATTTTAAAGCCCTCCTCCAGCTCCTGCTGCATGCATAGTAACTCCTACTTTATTAATCAGAGGCTGATTAAATATAAATAAAATTGAGAAACGGATCATCTTAATGGAAGAAATGAGTACATTTAATAAACATGACGAAACACAGAGAAATATTTCTAAAATGTAAAGCCATCAAAGCATGGAAATTGTATACATAGTGTGGTGGGTATCTAATAGCCAGAAGGGCTCATGAGGGCTCTTCAATACAGGTGTAGAGAGAGAATAGTGTAGAGACTATTCTCTAAATTATGTGTCTAAATTAGCAAGTTCATGATTAAGGTCCCTTTCAATGTTAATATCATTGATTCAAAATCGAAATCCTCACTTCTTGGGTTAGCATTTAACTCTCACAGTCACTGACATCAGTGTGTGATTGAGTTTAAGAGAGAAGTCTGATGGTAGTTATGAAGACAGCTGTGTGGTCAGGGATTTCTTTCATAAATTTCTTTTCAGAGGAAAAGGGAAAATTGCTGAAAACTAACTTTATTTTTTTAAAGAGAATAAAAATAGTAAAAAAAAATAGAAAAGATACAGTTTACTAAACAATATGATAGGAATTCTACAATTGTTGTATTGTGAATTGTCTTCAAATTAGTTGTTTATACTTCCAGATATAAGAATGCAAAATTAAAAAAATAAACATGCAAAATTTGTCAAAAGAAATTGAAAAGAAGAGGGAAAAATATTTAAGCATTAACTGTTCCTTTCAATAGATCACTGTATTGCAAGCAGTACTGGGGACTGAACTCAGGAGTTTGTGCTTGCCAGGCAGGCACTTATTCTACTGAGCTATCTCCCTGGCTCTAGGCTGCATTTAATTAGACTACCTAAACTGGTCACAATTCTTCAGAAACCTCAGCATTTGAAATTAGATTGGTGAGTAAACATTGACCCTACACCCTTTCTCTATCTGTCAGTCTACTTTCCTACAGTATTTTCTCTACTGAGGGAGAAGATACTGTCTTGGTATTAGAGTGAGACTGTCAAATTTCAGGATGTGTGGGACATCTGGCATCTGTCATTTAGATCAACAGATTCAAGGAGAATGGGAGGTTGATTTCTCTCACATTCAAGGTGGTTCCAAAATAATGAAGCAGCCATCAAATTGCTTTGTGTGGCTCTGAATCTCCCTATTCCAAATAACACCACATGTAGCTTATCAAGACCCTGATGGAGTGTCTGACTTTGTGAAACTAGACAGAATTTGTCTTTGGTACTCTTTTACCCACAAGAATCTGGTTGTGGTTTGTGAGGTGTATTTTAAGTTACTTTCATATATATATCTATATATAATATATAATATATATATCAATTCAGAGGTATATATTGTGTATATAATATATATTATATATAATTTTAGAAGTATATATCATATATAATAATATATATTATATATATATATAATATATATAGTGACTTATGGTGTCGTAGGGTGTTACCTCCTATGCATTAGGGATTTTGTTCTGGCTAGAACCCACTTTACAGTTTAAGCATGTATATAAAACCATGGGAGAGACTGTATATTTATCAGGCACTTATATGTACATACAGATGACTGGCCTAACTTCTGGCATGAAGGAAAGTTACTTGGATCGGAAGTAATAAAGAGGCAGGGCAGAGGGGCTATTTGTGCACTAGAGTAGAACAAAAAAGAAAGATGTTGAGAGATAGCTTATTCCACTATGCCATGATTTTTCATATGATGGAGCAGGGCCAGACTAATAACAGTCATCTGCATGTTCTTCTTTTCCCCAGTAGTTGTCAAACTATCGTGGAATCAGAGCTTCTGATTCCACAATGTATGAATTTGCTGGAAACAAAAGTTTATGCTGGCTAGGAGTGGTAGCATGTGTCTACAATCCCAAGTACTTAGGAGGCAAAGTGTGAGCATCACAAGTTTGAGCCCAGTCTAACTACCTCAGAAAAACTTGCAAAATAAAAATAAAACGTTTTTTGGGGAAAGCTGAGAATCCTGTGGAGAAAGTATATGTCAACAAATGTCAGATATCTAAATCCTGAAAATGAGTACTGAGCCTGCTCCTTGAACATCTATTCCTCTATGTGCATGAGTCAAAAGGAATATTTGGGTGCAGGATTTATGATTTAGGGGTAATTTTTTAAGCAATGCTATATATATATATATATATATATATATTTTACTATGTTCCACATTTTAACTGTATAGTTCAAAACTTTTAAATACATACAAATAATTGTGCAATGAGGCTCTAGAAGTATTTTTATTTTGGAAAAATGAATATTTTTGTCCATTATAGCATAATTACTCATTAAGCACTGCAAGGTTTGCCGATCATTCTATTGTTTTCTGTCTCTAGGTATTTGACTAGTTACTTACTTCCTATTAGAATCATACAGTATTTGTCATTTTGTGACTGGTTTATTTTATTTATATAGTGTCCTCAAGGTTCATCCATGTTGTCGTGTGTGTTAGGATTTCTTTCTTGTTTAAAGATCAGCAGTATTCTATTGTTTATATAGTCCACATGTGGTCATCCATTGATCAGTGGATGCACAAGTTGCTCCCTGTTTGGGGCAATTATGAATAACCTTCTGTGAACACTGGTGTACAAATATATCTTCTAGAACTTGTTCTCAATTCTGTTGCGTGTGTACCAAAAAGTAGAACTGCTTGAAGAACTCCAGTCTGAAATGAGATCTAAGACAAGGACAGAAGACACAGGAGAGTTTCTGCATAGGAAGTGGAGAGAAAGATGGGTGAGCTACTACACAGCGAGGTTTAGCCCTGAGGTGTCGGAAAAGCCCTGTTGTGCATTTCATCTGAAGAGCTGGATGAATCGCCATGGACAGCCTGCTCTGCAGGATGTCCCTCTTAGGTCAAGCTGCACCAAAACCTTAAGAGAGAGTAGATTCTGTGTGTAATGGGATGAAGCTCTGTGTGTGTGTGTGTGTGTGTGTGTGTGTGTGTGTGTGTAGCATTGGGTGAAAAAGTGGTGTTCTAAGTCCCAAACCTGGATTTCTATCCTCCTGTGCTATAAGTGTGTGGCTGTAGGAAAGATATGGAATTTTTATTAAGCAATTATCTGTGGATGATATTTGAGTATTAAAGCACTTGATATATTCAAAGATTTAGAATAATACTTGTACTAGGCACTTAATAGATATGTTATCATTGTTGTACCCTGACAAATTGACTCCATTTTGTTACCCTTCTAACCCCGCCGAGTTTTTGTTCTGTATGCGCCATCCTATGATTCAAGCCTTATCTCAACAAATGTCTGCTCAACCTTCCC
>NDGN011558708.1:17286-33682 GCA_002564285.1 Tympanoctomys barrerae | reverse complement strand
ATCACTATGAGTCTGATCTAGTAGTGAGACCCTGAACACCCTGTAGACCCTTACCTAAAATACAGAAGAAAAAAAAAGACATTTTATTGACATTTTTTTAGTTAAAATAAAAGCTATCCACATAGATCTTCAAAACAATGAAGTTCCCAAAGCCATTAGTTTACTTTTTAGGATTCAATTTCTATAAAAACAGAAGTTTATCTTTAAAAAGCCATTAGAATTGATTTTGTATTGTGTGTAGGCAGGACTAGATCTCAGTGCCTAAAGCAAACAAGCTACCTCGTCCCTGAGACAAACATCCTGTCAAGTTAAGGCTAGCTATTGGTCACTAAGAAACCTTGTATCGCATGTTACTAACTTTGCAAAAGTATAAACAAAATACCATTTTATTGTGAAAAATTGATTTTGTGAAAATCATATCAAAATGTAGTATTGTATAAATAAAAATAAGTTCTAAGGTCCAAGGTCTCCCAAGAATTGATCTAAATTTCTTCTCTTCATCCTAGCTAATTCATAGACACTATTTGAAAGACTATGGTGCATGCCTTATATGAATTACATCAGCTAATAATCAAAACAAAACCTTGAAATTGGTGGAATTTCAGCCCAATTCACAGACGAAGAAAGTAAAACATAGAGAATCAAAGTAACTTGAACGAGTTCACCAAGACAGCAGTTGGAGGAATAATGATTCTAATCCAGATACTTTAGAGCTGGATGCTGCAAGCTGTCTTTCTTCTCTGGATGCATCTCCTCGTTCTCAAAGGCCCTTCTAGGGTACCTACCTCTGAATGGCAGCCCTGACTCTACCCAAGCCGAAGCTATTGGAAGGCTGCTCTTACTCACCCTTCTCTGTAGGTCATGCATAATATTACGACTTCTCTCTTCTTCACCACTACCTGGGCATCTAGAATAATAGCATAAGCATCTATCTACTTATATGCAGATTTTAAATGATCACCAATGCCCATCCTCTCTTCCGATTCCTCTTTTTCTTCCCTGTCCCTATTCCTGAGGCAACCTGTCATAATTTGAGACACTATAGCCCACACTCAAAGGCCTGCAGTATCCAGCACAATAATATCTTGCTGTCTCACAAGAAACCAGGATGCTAGAATTCAGTGGATATAGTTCTAGGATTTAAATCAGAAGACATTTTGCTCACCATAACTGTGTGCCCTGGGCAGGTCACCTCTTCACCACCCCCATCCTCCAAATTTTAATGAAAATGTGCAATGAAATTATCTCCAAGATTCCCAACCAATTTCAAAATCCATAGGTGTAGGTCCTTAATAATTGCATTGCTTCCAGGATTGGTTTTGAGACATTTTTTATTTTGTTTTTGTTTTCAGTACTTGCAGTGGAACTTCCTAGTCCTTACACTAAGCTACATCCTCAATATTTTGTAAAATTTTTGATACAGGGTCTCCCTAAATCACTAAATTCCCCCTCATTGGCCCCAAACTTGCAATCCTCTTGCCTCAATCTCCCAGAGTCCTGTGATTACAGGCTCAAGCTACCATGCTCTGCTGTTTTAATTTTTGAAGAAGCAGGCTTTTATTGACTAGGTAACTTGTATAAAACTAAGCAGGAATAAGGTACGCACACCAGAATTCCACCTCGAGACCACATGATTCCAAAATCCTGAGTTGGTGTGTCCTTTGTGATTGAAAAGTCAAACAGATCTCTCCCCTAAATGATGCCTGCTCTTGGCCTTGCTGGCATAGGGTAAATCTCCATATGGTCCCATAATCTTATAACACACCAGTATGAGTTAGAAGGGTAGTATGGTAAGGGCCACAAATAACAAAAGAAAAATCTGTTTGCTCGAATACCATCGTTAAGTGGGTCCTACAGTGAAATTTAAAAGTTAATAGCATTTACAATCTGGAGAGTCCATGAAACCCTTTCATAGAGTAGGAATGAAAGAAGACCAGAGGCCTGAAAACTTTCCAGTTTCTCTTGGCAGACCCAAGGTGCAGCAAACACAGGAATCTTGTACTGACTCAAGATAAGTATCTAACGGGATGCACAGTTTTTTCCTGGGCCCATTGGCATGAGCTGTGCTCATGCGCATGCGCACATGCATGCGAAAGGTATTTAGAGAAGCCAGGGTGGGTAGCTTGTGTGGGAGACAGGGGAATTCAATGAAGGGAGACACTTTAGCCTCTCCTTCAAGTACATCTGCCTCCTGAGTACATTTACTTCCATCACAATGGACTAGAAGAGATCCTTGCTCAGTGGTGCAGAACCCTTGAGACCTAATTTAGCTTTTATAGGAAAATCAAGAAGAGCGAGCACAAGAGCAAGAGGAACAGAACAAAGATAGGAGTTTGGACAGGGAATATTGATACTTGTGGGCTGCTTCTGGAGCTCTTTTAAAAGAAATTTTCTAAGTAAATGCTGACTTAGCCCTTTCTGTCAGTGGAAGGCCTAGCCCTTCCGGTCGCACAATGCCGAGTCGGAATCCTCTTCGCAGTCCCCGGCAGCCTGCTGTCTCCGAGGCTTGGGTTCATTGGTTTTTATACCGTGAAGGTCAGGAAACATTTCAGAAAAAATAAATTTTCTCTTTTAATTTCTTAAATGTGTCCTCCCAAGGATGTCCAGAAATAGGAAACTTACATAAATGCAAATTAAAAACATGCCCAACTTGCTGAGGCTTCTGATCTGCTCAATCGCTTATTACTCACATTTCACAGCAATTTCAAGACCATCACCGCATCCTTTGCTCATTGCACATCAATTAAAAACACCTCTGAAAAGCAGGTACAATCATGCACTATTTGCTCTTCTTGAGCAGTGAAAGGTCCAATTTTTGTTCACTGCTGTTCCTAGCATATAGAGGTTTGGAGAGAGAGAGAGAAAGGGAAGATGAAAAGAGAGCTTGCTTTTAAGGGTTTCACAGATGATGAAGAAAGATATTTTTTCTGATGCCATTAAAAAAAAAAAAATCCATGGCCTCACTAGGCAATGACTGATAGGGATAACACCAGAACTTAGATAATCTTATTCTTCCTCATGTGCTGCAGCCACGAAGTCTAATAAATTGTCATTCAGAAGCAATTTTGCCACACAAATATAAAATTGCTAGTGCAAAGAGCTCAAATTACTTCTGTGGATGGCTGTAGCAGTGTAATAGTGAACAGCAGACTGTCTTTTAAAAAAAAAATCAAACCTTTGAAAACACAGAGCTTTGAAATCAGGTGTTTTTCTGCCCTACTTACATTCTAAGTCCACTGGGATCTGTTACCTATCCACCTGAGTCTCAACTTCCTTACCTATCCAATAGGAAGATGGGAACTACTTCGGTGGATAGATACAAAAAATTACCCAAGGCAACAACTACGAAATCTAGCAGGTCCTTAACTAGTTGCATTATTAGCAGAAAGACAGCAATGATATATAATATTTGCATTTTAAAAAACTGGACTCAAAATGAACATGATATATTATATGCATGTACCAGTTTCCCAAAATGAACATCACATTTCTAAAAAAGTAGGCTTCGCACAGTTACGTTGCACTTAATGTGTCATTCACACTGTTTGAACTGGCTCTTTTTTCTGCACACTGTGAGCCCACCTGTAGTTCTGTTGATCTTGCATCTTGCCTGATAACAAGTTCAATCATTATCACTAATATTAGAGTCTTTCTCATCCCTGTAGTCTATTTAACTATCTATGGCTCTGCACCACTGTAGACCTCTTAGAGATAACAACAAAATAAATGGTAAAATGCTGTGATAAGAAAGATTCATTAACAAGCTCTAAGTATTAAATTGAGGCAATGATCTTCATGCAGCAAGCTCTATATTTAATTTATTAGGTGACTGAATGCTAACTGGTATTCTATACCAGGTAGAACAATACATACACATCATATCTTTCCAGCTTTAAACTCTCTCCAAAAAACTAAAATTTGAGCTGGCAAGATAGCTCAGCAGACTAAGCACCTGCTTAGGCAGGCACAGGGACCAGGGTTCTATCCCCAGCACACCATACCTCCCTGGCCCTACCCCCAGGCACACTGAGCCAGCCACCCAGATCAAGTGTGGTGTCACACACCTATAATCTCAGTGCTGGGGAGACTGAAAACAAGAGGATCACTAGAGTCTGCACTGCATAGTGAGACCTTATACGAAATGCATTAAAAAAATTTTAGAGTAAAATTCGATTGTATCACTGCATTAATCACCAACCTTAAAATGAAACTCGTGGTTTTATTCAAGGAAGGTGATTTATTCAAATAATGTTTCAGTTTAAGGTCTAATCACAGGCCCAAGAGCATTCAGAAGAAGTGCAGCTGTAACAACAACAGGATTATACCTGCAAAGAAGAATTACAATGTATATTGAATCCCTTAAAAGTTTTCCACAACAGGTCCAGGGGTGATAACCATGCAAACTCCTTCTATAATTAACTCAAGTGTTCCTTTTCTTTCAGCATAATCAAAATGGAACAGCCTTCAGCTTTTGGTTGGCTAAAAGCGGTGGGCAATAGTTTACTCTGCGGTGTAAAATTAAATTCAGATTTTAAAATTTAACCAAAAAACAAATTCCAAACATGTACATCAATGGATCTTTTTCAAACCTTTAAAGAAATCTTCACAACAAATGGAAAAGCTGAACAATGAGACAATAACGTAAAGTAACTTCTATAGAAATCACCAAAACTCTGATGGTTAAGTCATCTGGATAATCAGAGAGAAACAGGCTCCAACAATTTACTCCTCATGCTAATTAGTATAAGGCTGACTTTTTCTTTTCTTTTCTTTTCTTTTTTACCATTTGTTCCTATTGGTCAATACAATACCATGAGTAAATATTGAATGAATGCACCAAGAAAAAGGAACCATGCTTTATCTCCCAGTTTGTTTTTATTATTGATTTTATTGAGAAACAAATAGCAATGAGACAGTTTCAAAACAGGTTATAGGACAGTTTCAATAATTAATACATCACATATTGTCTCCATAGTAGTTATTCATAGTACAAGATGCAGACATGATATCCTGTCCAAACACTATTAGTACAAATCTTTCTTCTCATTGAATGAATTAAGAGAAAGTAGCTGTGTATCTATCCAAACTATTTGGTATATACAGACAAAATGGCCCTTCATTTATATACCCTTTTTTGTTTAGTTTTGTCAGAGATGGGTATCCCAATTTGTAACAACTTGGAAGTGCAGTTAACTTCCTTGGCATGGTTAGTACAAGAAAATTATATGCACTGGTGAAGCAATATTCTTCCAATCCTCCAGTTTTTTGTAGATGTGTTCCGTGGTATTCTTTTATTTCTCTCAGTTTCTGATCTTAGTTGCAAGAGACCTAGGTTCTGCTTTTTTCTGATCTTTACTTTCTGTGTTATACCTTTCATACACTTAATAGAAAATTATTAGTCAGCCCCACAATAACCTTTTTGCAACAGAGAAAAATATGAACAAATGGATAGAGGGATGAGTAGGTGGATAAGTGATTGGATGGATGGACAGATTAGACAGGTTTCTTCAGAAGATATTTATAATTACCAAATTTTAGCAGGATATTTAATAAATCTACTGAACTTTAGCTTCCCTTACATTTTACTTCTATACTTTCAGCTGTCTAAAAAATTGACCACTTCTGGATGACTACATTTGCTGAACTTATTGATTTCCTTTGAGCATGTTGAAAAATGGCCATCACTTGATTAATGTAGTAGGATTTAACATCTTTATATAAAAAAATCACTGACATCAAAATTTCACAAGCACTAGAAAAATAGAATGTAGAATTCATCTTCTTGTCAAGAAATACTAAAATTATTCTATACAGTGATTTTATTACAATGTTTTTTGAATTGTCTCTAGGAAGGTCAAATAAAGGCCAAGAAATTGAATTTACATTATTAACCCAAGAGTTGATTACGAACTGGAAAGGCAGCAGTGGTTGTGTGTTGACCTCATTAAGAATAAAGCTTAATTCTATGATTTTGCAAAAATAAATCATTTATGATGCGATGTATTGTCTGTCACTTTTCCCCTAGAGGATAGTAGTTGATATTCAGTTCAGTTACCAAAAAAGGAATAGCATAAATCAGAATCTATGTAGGTAATTCTTCACAAAGAACAACCTGTAAGCAGAAGTCATTCTCTGGCTCGCTACCATACCCAGATAATAAACGCAAGAAAGGAAGGATGTGTTTTGATGAATAGACGCGTCACTGTAAGTCACTATTAACCTAAAAAATAGAAGCAGAATGTAAAATGCACATAAATATCTCTTCTCTCGCTCTATGCGATGTTCATATACCCTAGCACATCGCAGTGATTTATAAGGTAAAGATGGTGCCATTTGAGTTTAGGTGCTTAACAAGCAGTAAACGTTGAACAGATTTTTTTTCTCTAGATTTGATTTTGGTGGGTAGCTGTTCGTTCTCAAGTTCCTTTTCTACAAGCCTTTCCTGAACTTACATTCTCTTACAAATTTGTGTCTTTTTATCTCCTGTTGTTTATTTTTTTTTTAAAGAGAGTGAGTACAAATTAGAATTAAAACAAAAAATTACAATTGATACAGACTTTCACTTAAAAAAGTAAGATGAACTTCACAATATTTGTTGTAATACATGGTACTGTCATCCAACCAGTTTTTCATGTTACCAGATATTATTTCCTTTCTCCTCAGTTTCCCAGCACCTCCTGGTGCTGCTTCCTGGGATGGTTTCTTTTCTCTACTCTTTTGCTATATTACTTTTATCTCTTCTTTCGCTCTTTCATTCATTTTGGCTCTTTAGTCTTTTAAGTTTTTACCTGTTTATTTTGAAAGTTTGCTTAACCCTCTTCTGCCCTCACTTCTTTAATCATTCATTTTTGTTCTTCCATTTAAACTTTTCTATGCATGGCAAACATTTCCAATCTGCCACTGGATTAAGGAAGAGAAGAACAAAATTTCTCATTTATACCTTCCTAAACTGGGTTCCACACAAAGTATGAGTGGATATTTATTAGCTATAGGTTGGGTTTAAAGATATGTTTGTCCCAAATCAACTAGAGGACTAGAGGACTACTAGAGGACTCCAGCTAGAGCTTTCAAAATAAATTCTTTAAGCTAATTTTTGGTTCCCAATAATAAGAATGCAAATAGAAAAAAAACTTGTGATGTAGACAGTTCATTCAAAAACTTTTAACATTTAATTCTTTTAATAAGGACAAGTAATCTTTGAATTTCATTCAATCATTGAATCTTCTAGAGTCAATGTGAACTGCACCTTATTTTGATAAATCAATTACACAGCTAAAGCTGTTCAGTTTTGTTTAGTCTTTACTTCCTCAGTGACAAAATATCCTTGATATAGTTCAATGACAGGGTTTTAAATTTGCAGCATGGAAATTACAATCATGGTTTCATTATTACATCAACCACATATGTTTTTAGAAAATATTATTTTGCAAGACCTGTGCTATTTTTGAGAGAAAAAAGAATACAAATTTAATCTTATACAGAAAATCAATTGGTATTACCAACTCATAAGGCCAGTATAGGGTGAGACATGGGTTAGGTCTTCTTATGGGGTGCCAAGAGGTCATGGAAGAGGGACCTGCATCCCCCTTGGGTGGCAGGGGAACAGCTGAAGAAAGGTAGGGCCCATCAGAGGAAGCAACCAGGAAGGTCACTCTAAGCAAGAGCCATGTCTGAACGTGGTTCACTTTTTATTCGACATGATGGCTAATGAAATCAGGGGGAAAACGCCTGTTACAAGATGGACACTGCCATTGTATAATCATGATCTAAACACTATTTTAAGAAATTTTGAATGAAGTATGAAGGTCGAGACTTTAGCTAAAAGGATTTTTAACTTTATTTATTGTGACCTTTTCATTTTTTTTCATATAAGATGAGCTATTGGTTTAAAGACATACGGGAAGCAGTTCTACTAATTTATAGAAGATAAAGTTTAAAGTTTATTCTATTTTTCCACCAAACTGCTTCTATGGTCTCTTCTTTATTTCCATAATGCAAATACTTTTTAACAGGCACTGTTGACTCTTCCCTTACCTGATAATCAAAGCTTAGATCAACTACCATAACTCAAACATGAAGGGCCAAATTTAATTTTTTTATTATTCATCTTTCTTTTACATTCAACAATAAAGAAGAAAAATGACAGATAACATGACATGGCCTGCAAAAAATCATACTTTGAAATCAACTATCAAAAAGTCAAATAATTTTCTTTAAATTTGATGAAAATATTTTGTAAAATATATCTTTGATAAAAATCACTGAGTGTCTAACATTCTAATAACCTAACAAGGAAGACCTTTAGGAAAATAAATTATTATTTTCACCTTGGATTTGCTGTAGCAGAAAGCTAAGGGTGTACAATGCACTCAAAATTGTTCAATGAATTATATTTACTTAATGCTAAATCCAATTAGTGATCTACATCCCTAATGCTGATAAATAACCACAAAAGATTAACCCATGCTGTCTAATCTTTAGGTCAAAAATAATAATGTTAAGTTCCTGAAAGTCAAAAAAATAAGCAAAATTTCCTTTTGTTATTGAATGGAGTAAGAACCATGTGTTTATATGCTATAATCCCTATTGCAAACTATTAATTCCTTTGTAAGTAAAGCACAGCAATTATAGAAGTTGGGAGTTATATTGATTTTTCATTACCAACTAGAGATTGAAATGCCATGTACAATGTATTCTGTCAGGGCCAGAAGATGTCAGCCTTCCAAGATCCTTTTTGAAAAATCAGTAGGAAACCAAAGAATTGTACAGTCTAGTTAAAAAAGTTAAGCAATAGGGTGGTAATGCTTTACTTTTCCACTTTTCTAAAGAAAGCTGGAGACATAGCTTTGTAGTTAGCCAAATAACTTTCTGTTTGCCATCTTGCATTTCACATTTTATCAAACCAGCCAGAGTTTCCTTGCTGGATCCCTCCTAAAATGACAAGAGGACTCTGTGCCCACAAATTAGAATTTTCACTCTGAAAATCCAGTAACTCTGTGGGTGTGTGGAAACCTGATTTAAGATCAAAGGTTTCCACAAGAAGATGAGTAAATTAAACAACATGCATTTCCAATTTTATAATAGGGGCAGAATTCCATTGCTTTTGTTTCTCATCCCCATTTCCAACCACACCCTGAAAAATGTTCCCCTCCTGTTTCCTGAAATCCCCCAGCTAACTCAGAATTTCTCTTCTAAAGTATCCCAAGTGAGCCAGGCTTGGTGGTACACACATTTAATTCCAACCTGGGCTACACATTAAGTTCAAGGCCAGCCTACATAGATCCTGTCTGAAAAGCTCCCAAAACAGCAAATTGTAGTCTAAATGATTCTGACATTAATCCTGCATGACAGATATTGAGAGGGAAAAAAAAAAATGTGAACGTGCTAGAGTCAATTACTAAGATTTTTGTTCATTTTTTGTTGTTTGTTTTTTTTTTTTTGATACAAGGTCTCACTATGCAGCTCAGACTCATAGTGATCCTCCTGTCTCAGCCTCTCCAGCACTGTAATTACAGGTGTGTGCCACCACGCCTGCTTTCAGGGCCAGCATGGTGTGCCCAGGGTTCTGAGGCTGGCATGGAATGTGGTACCAGAGGTCAAACTTGGATCCTTGTGCTTCCCAGGCAGCTGCTTAGACCACTGAACTATCTCCCCAGCTCTCACTGAGCTTTTTAAAGTAAAAGACAAAAGACTATGATTCAGTAACATTAAGAAAAAGTAAAATCTCTTATGAATTTACTTTTCAATTCCTTATATATGCTCATTTTCCCAGTGAGAAAACCATCCAAACTGGAAAAATCTAACCTAAGTTTTGCTCAACCCCTGGCTGACATCCTCAACACCATCAGGAAAATTATTTAAAATCAAAATCAAATCTCTGATAGATGCACCATAAATATTAATAAACACCCACTTCAACAAAAACCTCAAAATGATTCTTACAATAAAGGTTGAGGTTCATTACTCTGGTGAAAACACATGGTTTCCCTTAGGAAAACAAAAGCTTGCATTTAACTCCATAGTTCAAGCAACCTGTAGGAAAAAGCAAAAAGACTTACGCAGACTCAGCTGCACAGTTTGTGACTGCGAGCCTGGTGGGGAGCTCCAGTTCCAGGTTCTGGGCAGAGTGGATCCACAGATTCAGGCTGCCACCCTCCATGGGTTCATCTTCCCCAGACTCAGGACCAGAGTAGACTAGAGCACAATGCAAGGTAGAGCACACCGTCTCACCACGAATTGGTGAGCAAAATGAGTCTCAACAGTGATTGGATCACATCCCACTTATTTGAATGTACATGAAATAAAGGCCAAGAAATTGAGTTCCTATTATTACCTGGTTTGTCAGCATTACCCATGCTCTGTCCAGCTACTGATGAGTCATGTGAGAAAGCCAATACACATTTGCTGCCAACTGCCAAACAGGAAAGTCTGTCAAACTTTGAGGAAGACACATTTCCTTAGACTTACAATGAACCATGGTTGGTGTCATGGTGTCATGGTTTCTGGGATGGAAGGACCTTCTGATAGCATTTTATAAATTTTTACTTAAAAGCAAAATAGTAAACAACAAAGAGAGCTGTGTTGGGCTCTTATCACTGGAAATGTTCAAGGAGCCCAGCTAGATCTTCCAAGG
Source organism: Tympanoctomys barrerae (assembly GCA_002564285.1). Taxonomy (NCBI): domain Eukaryota; kingdom Metazoa; phylum Chordata; class Mammalia; order Rodentia; family Octodontidae; genus Tympanoctomys; species Tympanoctomys barrerae. Next base: position 23,049 of record NDGN011558708.1, on the reverse strand, counting down.
CAATTTGCAGATATAAGCTTCATTGAGTGGAAGGCTGGAGTTAAAGATCTAAGTTCCACCCTGTGCTAACTTTCTATGTCAGTATGTTTTCAGCTCCTCAAAACGGACTATTAGGTCAAACTGTGCTAATTAATTAAAAATAGTCATAAAGTTCATGAGAATTTGGACTAAACAACATATACATGGGCAGTGGATCATTATTAGTTACTAGAAATGCATTTCTCACTGTGAAAGGACATTACTATTAAAATTTTTAAATTAGAAATTTACTCTCAAGCATTTTCTTAATATGTGAAGAGGAACTTTACTTAGCATCCTGACCTATAGAAAACAAGACTCACATTTATGATTCACACACTGTTTTCACATTTAAAACAAACATCTATTATGTTTCAAACAGTGTTTCAAAGCCCAGGAATATATCAGTGACAAAAGAGATTTTTTTAAAAAACCTAGCCTAACAAAACCTACATTCAAGGAAGAAATAATTAAAAAGAAAATCAGTAGTGTTTGTAATAATGGCACAAAGAAACAAAGTCAGGAAATGGCTACAACACTAGCATAAGAGGTTGTGTGGAATTACTATTTTTCACTCATACAAGCACACTTAGTGGTTTGGAATTAACAGGCTCAGTGTCCTTTTGCTCAAACTCATAATTTTATAGAACAGACAACAGTGTGCATTTTGTCTAAGAGTTGTACAGCATGAGTTCAAGTTCATTCCCGTTCAAGTAGTGCTGTTTACACTGTATCACACACGGTGGTCAGATTAGGAGTTGGCACCCTTTGAACCCATTTGCCTACAAACTAAGTTCGTTCTTCCAAACGTCTCTCTGGATCTCACCAGTAGCAAGTTCATAGAATAGCAGGAGGCTGACTACACTCTCTTGAAGACAGATAGATGGCTGTTGGTGCTGTCGGGAGTGATGACGCGACTCCACGTGATTTCCAAATAAGGTTTCAGAGCTACTCTTCCAAGACAGAGATCTATGTAGACTATCAACAGATGACCATAAATATAGTTTGCTATAATGTATTTTAAAATCATCGCTGTGCTTTTAAAAGAAACACCAAGTCTGTCACTTCCGTTTCCCTAGACTTCAGTGACATAAAAGCTGAAAAGACCATTTTATCTACGAGGGGTAAGAACCCGGGATGGTTTGAAGGAAGAAGAGCAAAAAAATTGCCCAACTTGAGTAAAACTGTAATTTACATAAAGGGAGAGGGGGGTTCTTAGAGCCCAAGTGTTGAAACACTTTTAAAGTGCAGCTCTTACTAGAAGTAACTGTGAAAATACGACTTTTCTAGCACAGCTGCTCCCTTCATCGTTGGTTTACTGAAAAGAGAAAAATGTTTATTATGCTTAGTACTATGAGCCTGAGGCATCAGCGTCTCAAGTGTCTGCTAATCTCTCCTGCACAGCCATCAGTCAGTGCTGCAGCCTGGACATGTAAATGCCTGAGTCTCGCATCAGACTCAGGTCCTGTTCCCTCCCCTCCTGTAAACTGCAAACAAATGAGGGAGAGACAGAGGCGGGTTCTGGGTATACCGCAAGTCTTCTCAGCACTGTAACTGTGGCTTTAATGGGGTGTTTGCTACCATGCATGGGTACTCTGACAGTTATTTCTTTTGAACATAATACCTTCTTCTTTTGCAATAGTGCTCAAATTATTTTCTCCTTCAGCTATAATTTGGCGGGAGCATATGTTGACGAGCTATTAGGTGCTAGCTTTCTTTCCTTTGTTTTAGGTCTTGTGACATGGGGGTGACCAATATTTGTTGTGTCTACTCTGTCCTTAAGAGTTTGAACTTTGTTTCTCCTTTAATGTTTACAGCAGTTCTGTGACGTGGATACTATTAGTTTCTGGTCCAATTCGATTATTTGTATTTCCATGAGATTATATTAAAGATTAAATAGTGAATACCACAGAGGTGAATACATTAGTAAACCCCAAATAATTGGTAGCAATTATAATCAGCAAAGCATCGTAGTTCTTTTTTTCCCCACATTTATGTATAACAACAGTTGTGTTACAAGCACTGACAAAGCATAAAGCAATGCTAGAAAGTTGACACACATATATAAAACACATCTTCGTTCTCTAAAATGTCAAAGGGCGTCCATAAAACATAGAAAAAAAATCTAAATACATAGGGTTATTTTTACCATAACCTTGACATTTACATATCATCATTATATTTTTATGTTTTTATTTTTTAAAGAAAGTACAAATTAGACTTAAAACAGAAAAATTACAAATGATACAGATTTTCACTTAACAAAGTAACATGAGTTTCACAGTATTTGTTGTCATACATAGTGGTGTCTTCTAACCAGTTATTCGTATTACCAGATATATGCATGTAAAATTGGAAGAAGAAAGAAAGAAATGTATAAGCATTTAAGAAGAGAAAAAGTACAATCAATTGAAAACAGGAGAATGCCATGTTTTAGGTATGCAAGGCAGGCTGCAAGAGTTAAGCAACACTCCTCCAGTTCCATATTCAGTGAGTGGTGGAGCTCAGATTGCAAACCACAGGATTCAAATCCACTTCACTGCTTTCAATAAAACGTTGCTCAGCTTTTCTTCGGCCACCCTTTCGAGTAGGAAGGCCATGGGCTCTGTCCATGGAGGTGGCTCAGCACTGGTGGACGCGTTATTGCTAGCAGCAAATATTATGTAACAAAGAAAAAAATCTCAGGCTATTAGGAAATTTGGAAATACTCAGTTTTAAGCAAGTGTTTTCATCTCCTGGAAAGCCTCAAAGGCCTGGGAATACTGAGGTGGGGGAAGGCTGAATCTAAACTCTCTCTCTCTCTCTCTCTCTCTCTCTCTCTCTCTCTCCTCTCTCCCCAGTCTGTCTCCCCACCTCAGCCCGCCGTGAGGGCAGGGCTGGCGCAGCGTCAGGCATTGAACCACAGTCCCCTGCACCTGCCTAAGCTTGCCTAAGCAGGCGCGCCCCATGAGCTATCTCACCAGCCCCTGAAAACACTCTCAAGTCAATGTGAGCTCAGAGTATCTTAAAGTGACATAAATATTGTGACATGAATATTTATGACAACATAGTGACATAAATATTGTGATATCACTGCTTATTGTACCAAGATGAAAATAACTAATTGAGATAAATAAGGTTCTAAGTCAAACTTCCCGGTTTTTAAGATGTGGCCATAACGCCACAGCATCACATCCTCGATGAATGCAAAAGGTTACCTTCATTGAGGTCCATGTGTCCCACAAAATAAAAGTGGCCCTGAGCTCCTTGCATCTTATATGTTACGTGCAAGTGTAAAGTCCGGACTCCTTGGGGAAACTGAATTTCCCATACCAAGTGAAGGGCAGGCACATTTCAGAAATTCTAAGCTTGTGATTTTATGCCGTTTTATCCACCTGCAAAACACAGTTCTGAAGGACCAGCCAAATAGCTCAACAGATTAAAGTGCCTGCTTAGGCAGACACAGTGGCCAGGAGTTCGATCCCCTGGGCCTGCTGAGCCGCCCCACCTCCCAGGGTGCAGTGAGATGGCAATTGAGACTGAGCGTGGTGGTGCGCACCTGTAATCCCAGCATTTAGGAGGCTGCAAACAGGAGGATCATTACGAATTAGATCTATACAGTGAGACCCTGTACACCCTGTCCTAAATTTTAAAAAAAATATACAGTTCTATCATGAGTTGACAGGGCTCAGGAAAGTTATGTTCAGTTATCTGAGTTCCAAGTATATACATGTAACTTGGCATAATGGCCTTTTTTAACTAGAATGACAAAAAAATTATTGGTATTTTGGCTTTCTTAGTATATAAAAGAAAAAAAAATAACCCCTAAATGTAGAAAAACCTACCTCCTTTGTACTCTTAAAAAAAAATACAAATGAACTTAGAAGAGATTTTCTCCTATCCTTCCCCAGTAAATTTGGAGTATAAGCCTGCTAAGCCTTAGAATTTTTTTGTAAAGATAGCAATGTCCTTTGCAGATAGAATACAGCTTATGGAAGGATGATGAATTCTCAGTCTTGAAATTCACAGTGTCAAAATTATTACCATTTAAAGTCACATCTTGAAAATTTTTCACAAGAACTCATGCTATGTGATGTTTGAAGCCTATAAAAATCTTCGGTGTTTCTTTTCATCTAAGTCGTCACTTTGTCACTATGAGTACAAATAAAAGAACACATAACTCTATGGAGCTGTTTACAATCAGAAAAACTTGTTTAAGGTTTATTTATGTTTAATTAGCTATCCATGGCCTTTAAAGTTAGTATTAGTTTCTAAGAACCAAAATTGGAATAATATTTCTATAGTTCTTTCCTATGTTATTCTGTACATAACAGAAATGACCAAATGTGAATGCCATTGTACTCTGTAACAGTTACATTACCTAGAGAGGTGTACATAAAATAATTTGATCTAATAGACTGTCCATCCTAGGCTGCTTTTTCTCAGTGATTAGGTCTGATATACAGCCTCAAAGCATCAATCTAACCTTAGTTTCTTTCTTTCCAGTCCCATTCATACATCCTGGTCATTCTTCCTCAAAAGATTTTACTCTTAAAAAGAAATCTCAATACTATACAATAATGTACCATAGAGCACACTACACTATGCTATAGTTTTGTGACACTGGTGGAGAGCTACTTTCTTTACTTGGCTCAGCTATTTATTGTGCTCTTTAGGAATAAACTCCTTAGCTTCAGCATATCCTTTATATTCAGTGTAGCCTCAGAATGACAATGTCTGAGCTTAAAGGTTCAGACCACTCTTAGTAAGTCTGCACAGTGCAATTACATAGGCCAAAGGTAAACATGTAGCTGCTGTGATGAGCCTTATTTAACCTTAGTTTTTGTTGGATTTATTTTGAATAAGTTGCTTAAATTTTTATATTGTGAAAATATCGATTTCCAGTTTATTTGTCTGAAAAACTAAAACTCTTAGCCCCTGACCCAAGACAGCAATGACAGCCGAGTCCCAGCTCTCAGGGACGTTCATACTCTATGTCCTGTTGCCTACTGGATTCAGTTTACTTGCTTTCCCTCCTGCCTGGCCTCCGGAGGCTTTTGAATTTGCTACCTGTGCTCCATACAAACATTGTTAGAGGACTTTCTAACTCACTTTATAGAAGTGTCTCATATGTGTCATTTCCCTGCGAAGAAACATGATAGATGCCTTGGCTGATAGGATCCAGCTGGTGTCAGAATGTTCTTATGGCTTTCCTCATATTTATGCAAAAATGTAAAGGCCATCTTTATAGTCCTACAAGAGTCTGCACTCAGTTGGTCCCACTCTTGGAACATGATGAGATCTGTGTTTTTTTTAAATGTTCCGTAAAATGTCCTACAAAATTACTCACAGTGGCAGTGACAGCGACATCCCAACCTGGAAGAGTGCTGACGCTGGCAACACTGAAGCAAAGGCCCCTCAAGGGAAGTTTTAATCACAGAACAGCCCTCCGAGGGTTAATAAACAAACTCTAGAGCCTCTTATTTTGCTGCTTTAAAAAAAAGTTTACTCTCTCACATTTTTAAGAATTAATGTGATATGGATGGGCCTATCAAGCTTATTTAATTTATTGAAGTTGATTGCCAGGCTCAACCTCAGTGCGGAGAGATAGTGGCACCAGTCCTTAAACGTTTAGCTCTGTATATGTGTCCATGAGCTACACCAGTTATGATTCATTAGGAAGAACCTAGGGAAACTTTTTTTTAATCTGTAAGGCTTAAGAATACTGACTTTGTTCTCTTGCTGAATAGTCAAAAGTTGGTGATG